>OY723257.1:2148270-2314059 GCA_963210315.1 Rhynchopus euleeides
CACACAGTGCACGGGAATGCAGCTGCCTCCCATCTCGCAGCCGGGCTGCGAGGATGGATGCGGGGAGGGGGGGGTCAGGGATAGCCACACCCCTCCCCTCCCTTCACTCTCGGCAATCAAACCCCCCCACCCCACCCCCGCCCCCCCCCCCCTCCCCCAACCACCCCCCCACCCCACCCCTCCTGAGTGTGTTTCTTCTCGCATCGGGCTCGAGCTTTCCGCCTCGTCGAGGTAGTGGGTATCACATCAAGAGCAAGAGCTCGGTGTGTTAGGGGGTCTTCGCTGGTCGACAAACTTCGACAAATCTTCGTCAGTTTTCAGCCAATTCAACAGGAAATGCACCAAAAATGCACTGACGATCACCCCGTAGCGAAGACCCCCTTACACTAATATAAAGATTCACGTGTGGGTGTGTAGGTCAACTCGTCGATATCGTGAGGGCCACACCAAGAGAGGGCGGCCGGTGTGTCTCTACGCTGTACCGCTAACCTGTAAACAGAACGCAAGGGTCGGGGGGGGGGGGGGGGGGCGACCCACCACACACCACACCCGCCTGCCCCCCTGCCAAGCTGACCTGCCGCCCTTCAGCAAGGGTGGGATACTGCATCCCCCACCGCCAGGGAGGCGGGTGAGGGGGGGGGTTTGTTTGGGGAGGGTTTAGGTGAAGGTGGTGGTGGATGGGGGTGGGCTCGCCCCCCCCCCCCCCCCCCCCCCCCCCCTCCTCACCCCCACTCTCCCTCACGGTGGCCTGGTCAGCTGACTGACCAGGTTTTGACCAGGTCCAAATCTGACCAGGTCATGACCAAATCTGACCTGGTCATGACCAGGTCATTTTCACCCATTTTAACCGGGGGGAACATGTTGAGTGGCCAAGCAGGGGGGACAATTCGCATATTCCGGACTCTCTCCGGCCGTTGTGGAAAGTATGAGTCAAAAGGGTTCAACCATACCCCGAGTCGAGAAAGAAGTCGAAGCTTGAATCATGTTGGGCACAAGGGGAAAATGGTCAAAATTGGCCCAAAATTACCAATAAAATATGCTGCAGTGCAGGGGGGTGGCGGGGGAGGGGAGGGTGGGGTCGGCGACGAAACTTGATGATCAGCAGCTTTGGCCCAAAATTACCAAAAAGGAATGAGGCCCCCTGCCCCCTGCCCAGGTTCCCTGCCCGCCTGGACGCACTCAAGTGCCTCACACCGGGTCCCTCCCCCTGGTGGTATCCCAAAAAAATGTCGAGGAGGTCTGCATCATCCCAGGCCACGCAGAAGGCGTCGAGCTGTTTCACAGCAGCCTCGCGGCGCTGTTTGAAAAGCCATCGCACCACCCACTTTGACAAGGAGTGGGGCAGGAAGCTGACACGGAGTGAAGAGGCCGACAAGAAGAAGGCCAGGACACTGCCCGCAGTCTACTCCATGCGTGTCTCTGGCAACGCGCGTCGGAGGCGGCATGAAGCGCCTCACGAGCGCCGACAAGAACTCGTCTGAGTACGAGGTGCTGACGGAAGCGGGGTGCTCGGATGAGGTGCTGGGAACCGATATGAAGAGGCTGCCCACCGCTCAAAGCGCGGTGGGCAGTACTTCTTCGAAGGCAGCTGAAAAACAACTGACCCCGAACCCCCCCCCATCACGCAGATCGGGAGGCATTCGATAGCAGACGTCCTCTTCTACCGGATCATCGTAGAGGTAGGTCCGGGAGCTGACGTGCCCGACGAGCACCCACCTGTCCTCGACGGATCGGTCATGACTGTCACGGTCATGAGGGACCTGCCCTACAAGAGCGAGGTTCCGAATGGTCTGCACGCCCGAACGTTTCACATTCCGGATCCGTTCATTGTGGCGGTGGGGGCAACACCACAGGCAACGCAGGGGCAGGGTGTCGTGACCATCGACATCCAGTTGGTGAACGCGGTGATGAGGCAGGCGGTGGTGACAAAGAAGCCCGACCAGCGGGCGTGCCAGAGGACGAGAGTCCCATCGGCAGTGCCGTAACGGTTGACCACATCTGATTGTGACACTTTTCAAAGAGTGTAAAAGAATGGAGAAGGGAGTGCCCTGCCTTGAATGCCTCAGGACCCTCAGGATCCTCAGAACTGCCACCTCTCCGACGAAGCGTTCGAGAGGGAGAATGGGGAGAGGAAATCGCGGGCCAGGACAACATCTGCTTGTTTCCGGGAGAGGGACCTGATGGTGTTCGAGCTGGCAAACTATGCCAGTTTCGGCAACGACCCCGCAAGAATCTTCGTGTACCCTCTTGCAATACAATGTCATATCGTTGTGCGGGAAGTGCATGGCAGCGGGTCCCGTATGGATGAAAAACTTCGATTCGTTTCGGCACCGTCTCAGGGCTCTCGGTAGCAGTCGAGTAACCCCTGTCGGCCCGATCGATTCGCTCGGCAAGTGTTCCGATGGCTGGTTACTGACTGGCGATGCTGCCTGCAACAAACCGCGTGGTCTCCGTATTTGCCTCTGCGACAAGCAGCCGCCGATCCACACCCAGGATGCGAAGGACGGCGTGTTACGCAAGGCAGCACTGGCCTGTGAAGCCGACGACGACAACGAAGATCCCGAAGAAGAGGAAGAAGGAGAAGAATGTGAAGAAGCGGAAGAAGGCAGAAAGCTGCTGATCATCAAGTTTCGTCGCCGACCCCACCCTCCCCTCCCCCGCCACCCCCCTGCACTGCAGCATATTTTATTGGTAATTTTGGGCCAATTTTGATCATTTTCCCCTTGTGCCCAACATGATTCAAGCTTCGACTTCTTTCTCGACTCGGGGTATGGTTGAACCCTTTTGACTCATACTTTCCACAACGGCCGGAGAGAGTCCGGAATATGCGAATTGTCCCCCCTGCTTGGCCACTCAACATGTTCCCCCCGGTTAAAATGGGTGAAAATGACCTGGTCATGACCAGGTATGACATGGTCATGACCAGGTCATACCTGGTCAATGACCAGGTATGACCTGGTCAAGATTTGACCAGGTTTTGACCTGGTCAGGGTCTGACCAGGCCACCGTGTATTTCTTGTGACCCCCCCCCCCCCCAGAATGGTCGCATGTGTGCACGATATTTGAACGATTTGAACGATTTTTGGCCGTGCTCGTAGCATTCCCCGTAGAGGGGGTCGCTATTTCGTGTTCTCCTGGCCGCACGGAGGCATTGCCTTACGTCGCCTCTTCCTCTTTTCCTTTGGTGGTGTGTTGGTCTGGCACAGAGGGCGGGACCGTGCTGATATGCACAGTGACGACTCTCCCTTTTGTTTTGTGCCCGCCTCCACCGAGATTCGGCTGATGCCTCTCAGACTGGGGGCGGGCGGTCGCCGACGCTGACGCGCCTGGCGGCCTGTGGTAAGTGACGTGGGGCTGGGATGGGGGGGGGGGGGTGCTGGGAGGTCGGGCCGAAGCCCTTGTTCTCTGATGATGTTATTTGGTTCACGCGTTCAGGTAGTCCTTCTCGCCGTGCTCCGTTACCCCTGCCTCGGCCAGGTAGCGCAGCGCCTCCTTGCAGTTGTGCAACAGCAGGTTGTGCACGTTTGTGGCTGTGAGGTGGTGTCGGGCCGACGCTGTCGCGGGGCAGCCGAAGAAGAGGTGCTTCAGTGAGACCCCAGGCGGGGGGTGGCCCGGCGCATGCTTCAGGCAGGGTTGGCAAGGTGGTTGTGCCGTGCCCGGGATGTCATGGTCGTAGACCAGGCGGTGGTGGTCGGCCCGGAGTCGGCGGATGGTGGTTTCCCCTAAGCGGGTGAGTCCCTCCATGCGGAGGTCGGGGCGTTGCAGTCGCGTCTCCCCGATTCCCGAACGGTACGCGTACACGCTGTCCGTGCGGGGCACCGTTGCGTCGTTGTAGATGTGTCGGCGGAGGACGACACGAGCCGACGCGAGGCTAACCGGTTCCATCTGCGGCCGGAAGGCACCGATTTGCGCCTGTTTGTCAGCGAGTTCGTTCCCTGCTACCCCAACGTGTGACGGGATGTAGCGGAGGTGGGTGGTGACATCGTGGGTTTGGGCGAGCTCGTTCAACCACCTCCAGATGTCCCATTCGGTGGATCCTCTCGCTCGCTGCGGGCCGCTCAGCAGCGCGTTCAGTGCGCTCTGCGAGTCTGTGAGGATGGCGATCGTTTCGCCTGGGGATACCAGGGTGCATAGGTGAGCGAGGGATTCTCTGATGGCCACCAGCTCCGCCTGGTAGCTGATGCAGCGGAGTCCTGCCGGCCAGGCGAGCTTTTTCCTGAGGCGGCCCTCCGGCATGCTGTACACCGCTGCTCCTGCGCCGCCCTGCTGTTGCCGCGATGTGGAGTTGGAGACTGACCCGTCGGTGTACACATGCCAGGCGCATGTCGGGAGGGCCTGGATGGTCTGCTCTGCCAGGTCCCGGAGGGTGTCTTTCGGGGTGGCGGCCTTTGGGGCGGTGAGCCCCGGCAGCGTCGCCAGGATGTGTACTCGTGGCAGCACCAGGTTCCATTCCCAGGGGGGGATGGGGTGTGCTGCATGCAGGGGGGCCAGCAGGGGGGTGCGCCCGTCGACCTTCGAGGATTTCACCAGACTCCGTGCCTGATGTAGCCAGCTGCCTCCCGTGTTCCCGGTGTTTAGTTGCGCCCGGTATCCTGGGGAGTGGGGCACGCGGCGGAAGCGTTCGTGGTCTGTGCACACCGCGACCTTGAAGTCGAGGTCGAGGTCTCGCAGGTGTGATTCCCAGAGGAGCTTTGCCGTGCTGGTGTTCTTCATACAGCCCGTGATGATCAGGGCTGCCATGCGGTGGACATCTCGCAGGCGTTTGAGGTTCTTCGTGGACAGGCCAGGGGTGTAGACGCTGGCGGCGTACATCAGGATGGGGTAGACATATGTCAGGTAGGCCTGGCGCAGCGTGTCTCCACTTGAGCCCCAGTCAGTGCCTGCCAACATACGCAGAATGCTCAGGCGTCGCATGCAGGTGGTCACGACGTGGTCGACGTGGTCTGTCATCGTGTGGCAGGCATCGATGTAGACCCCGAGGTACTTCGCTGTCGATTCGTGCTGGAGGGGGGTGCCGTCTGGGAGCTCCATGCGTCTGTGCTCGCCCAACGCTGCGGGCGTCGTTCCCATCAGCGTGTAGCAGCATTTACTGGGGGAGAGCTGCAGCCCGTGGAGTGGGATTTCGGCGGCGAGTGTGGATATGACGCCCTGTGCGGTGCTTAGGGCTTCAGTGTAGTTGTCCCCGACGACGAGTACTGCGATGTCATCTGCGAACACCGCTGGGTGGATGTTAGGGGAGGCGGTGATGGCTCGAGATACATCGTCCATCACGCAGTTGAAGAGCAGGGGCGAGAGCACTGTTCCCTGCGGGACCCCGTTGTTGAAGTCGTAGTAGTCGCTTCTTACCCCGTGCACCTGTGCGGCGGCTCGGCGGTTGCTGAGGTAGTTGTGTAGCCATCTGGTGAATTTCGGGGGGAAGCCCTTCCGTCTGACACTGTTGATGACTGCGTGCTTGCTGACCTTGTCGAAGGCTTTCTCGAGGTCGAAGTACAGGGTGACAGCTGCCTTTCCGGAGGAGAGGGCGTCCGTCGCTGTTTGGGTGATGTAGGCTAGTTGGTCGGTTGTCGATCTCAGCCGCTGGAACCCTGCCTGGTTCGCGCAGTGCCCCTCCACCTGTGGGTAGGCGTCGTCGAGCATGAGCTGCTCCATGCGCCTCTTCACCATTTTTTCTAGCACCTTGCACGCTGTGCTGGTGAGCGCGATTGGTCGGTACGAGGACGCTGCCGTTGCTGGCTTCCCCGGTTTCAGGATCGGGATGATGACTGCTCGTGTCCACGCGTCGGGGAGGATGCCGCTGTTCCACGACAGGTTGAGCACATGCAGGAGTCCCTGCCGTGCCTGGGGGCCCAGATGCATCAGCAGCTCGTTGTTGAGGTCGTCAGGCCCTGGGGATTTCCGCTCCTGCAGTTCGGATAGAGCCGCGTTCAGCTCCTCTTTGGAGAAGTCGTCTTCGGCAGCTGAGAGCTCGGGGGGTGTCTGGTCATTCGCATGCTGCGGGGTGTGTGCTGCTTGTGGCTGTTGGTCGCTTCCTTCGCTGATCTTGGCGTAGTGGCTGCAGAGGAGGTCCGCCTTAGCTTTGGGGTCGGTCACCGGGACCCCTCCGTCGACAAGTGGGAAGGCAGCCTGTTGGATTTTGCGGCCGTCGAGTTCTCGCACAAGCCGGAAGGTGGCGCCGAGGTCGCTGCTGGTGCTCGCGGCCTGGCACCTGGTTTCCCAGGTTGTGCGCTTTGCTTCGAGGACGGCGTTGGTGGCGTCGGTGGTCAGCTTGTCCAGCTTGTCGTAGTCGTCCTGGGACAGGTGTGCGGTCTGGGCGTGTCTGCGCGATTCCTCGTTCCGCGCCCGTATCGCACGTTTCACCTTGCTTGTGAACCACCGCTTGCGGGGGCGAGAGCTTCGCTTCGTCGGGATGTGTTTGGCTGCGACCGTGCGTACCAGTCCCAGCCACTTGTGGAAGGATTCCTTCGGGTCATTCCACTTCGTCACTTTGCGTGACAGCCGTTCCAGCTCCTCAGTGAATGCGGGCCAGTCTGCCGCTGCCCAGTTCCATAGTTGGCGGGCTTTAGCTGCCGGGTGTGTGGCTGCAGCTGGCGTTCGTGCAAAGGGGACGGTGTATTGTATGGCGAAGTGATCGGACTGCCACTGGTCTAGGGTATTCCAGGTGACCTCCCCCAGCTCGTAGTGGGCGAAGACAATGTCCGGCGAGGACTTGGAGTCGCGGCGCATGCGTGTGGGGTGGTCAGGGTCGTTGCACAGCGACATGCCGTTGAGGAGGGACCAGTGGTACAGGTCTGTTCCCTTGTCGTCGCAGCGCGCATGTTTATCCCAGGCACGGTTGTGGATGTTGAAGTCGCCGGCGATGATGGACTCCGGCGTGTGTGGTAGCAGGGATGTAGAGAAGTCGTCGCGGCGTGGGTCGTTGCTAGTGCCGACTCCCGAGGGGCGGTATACATTGGTGAAGGTGATAGCGCTTTCTGGCCCCGTGACGCGCACCGTGAGGGTCTCGGTCACACTGGCGTTTGGTGCGGTGGCAATAAGAGTCGCGTGTAGGTCCTCCCGCACTAGGGTTGCGATCCCGCCTCCGGAGGTGAGCGTCCCCTTACAGCGCTTCTGGGTGCGGCGTCGGAGAAAGACGGAGTAGCCCGGGAACTTGGGGTCCCCCCCCTGTGCTGCTCGGAGTTCCTGCAGATGCACTACGTCATACCGCTGGGTTGCGAGGTGGTGCTGGAGCTCCGCCCTTTTTGCCTCGGTGAGTCCGTTGCAGTTCCAGGTCAGGCACTTGAGGTGCTGCGCCGGGCCAGGGTTCTGCTCGATGTCACCCGCCCTGAGGAGGAGGTCACGCCCGGTCTCGTAGATGTGGCGCTGCAGGCCTGGAGATGGCGGGCCTCCCCGTCAGTTGAAGAGGACCTCTTCGCACTGACGTTTGTGCAACCGCTCCTTCGGGTGCTTTGTGCGCAGGGTTGCGGTCCGGGACGGAGAGAGTGCCCGGCTCTTCTTCTTGGGGGTTAGCCCCGTGTGGGTTCTGGCCGGGGAGGCGGACTTCGGGGGTGAGCCCTTGGTCCCCCGGTTTGGGGTGGTGGCGGCCGGCTCGGTCTTTCGGGAGGGGGAGCTGGTGCCCGGCTTGGTGGTCTTCTTCGGTTTTGACTGCGGATGTGCTGCCGCCTCCAGGTGCTGCAGGCGGGCCTGCATTGCCTGCAGGGCGGCCGCGAACTGTCTCTCCTGGTTCGCGGCCCGCTCCTCTGCAGCGGCTGCCCGCCGCTCTGCCTCGGCAGCACGCTGTTCCGCCTGCTCGAGGAGGGCTTGCACCCTGGCGAGGTTGGTGGCGGCGGCGGCGGCGGCGGCTGCTGCTGCGGCGGCGGCGGCGGGGTCGGTGGTAGTGGTGGTGGCGTGGGGGGGGCCGCTGTCCTTCATCTCAGCGTCGGTCGTGGCCCCCTTCTTCTTCGTCTTCTTCTTTGTCTTCTTACTCGCCAGCTCACTCCCCGGCACTCCTCCCTTCGGCTGCTCCGGTGCTGCGGGTGGTGGGGTCGGCTCCGGTGGGGGCTTGGTGCGCTTTGGCCTCCGCCGGCGGGGGAAGAGCCCCAAGTCCTCGGGTTCGCGGTACCGCCGCAACACCAGGTAGGTGTTGTTGTCGACGCAGTACGCGCCGAGTTTCTGGGGGGTGGTGGGGGCGCGCAGCAGGACTGCCCGCCCGTTCGGCACCCTGGTTGACGCCAGGATGCGCGCCTGCCAGCCCATCTCCT
This sequence comes from Rhynchopus euleeides, assembly GCA_963210315.1. Classification (NCBI taxonomy): domain Eukaryota; phylum Euglenozoa; class Diplonemea; order Diplonemida; family Diplonemidae; genus Rhynchopus; species Rhynchopus euleeides. The sequence continues at coordinate 2,156,508 of OY723257.1, forward strand.
CCAGCAGGTCCCGGGTGCAGCGGGCGGTGTACTCCGGGGGCAGCCCCTCCAGCACATATTTCCCCTGCAGGGGGGTTGCAGCTTCGTCGCCGACGACTGCTGCCGTGGCGTGGTGCCCGGCGGTGTTCGGCACTGCGATGCCGAGGCCGCCCTTGACAAGGACGACCCTTCCGCTCAGCCGGCTCGCCTTCTCCTGTGCCTGCTGGATGGTGGTGTCGGGCGGCAGGCGCACGACTGTGTCGGGGTGTGTGGTGGTGTGGAAGTGGGGGCGGCAGAAGATGTCGCTCTCGCCGCTCGCACGCAGCAGGTCCTTGACCTGTCGACTGTCCACACCCACCTTGAAGCGGCGGGCCCAGGTGGTGCCGGTCATCGCGATGACCGCGTCCGGCTCCGCGCCGTGGGCCCGCAGCCAGGTGCGGATGTGTGTGTGTGTGAGGGGGGTGGCTGGCGGTGCTTCCATCACCACCCACTCCCGGCTGCCCTTGGGGGCTTTCAGGCCCGGGCTGCTGCTGGCCCCGTAGTGTACGGGGTCACTGTGGAGCTGCAGCAGGTGCCGCCGCAGCCCCCGGGTCTCGCCGTCGCGCTCGACCAGGAGGGAGAGGACGCGGCTGCGCCCCTTCCCCCCCTCCGTCGCCTCGACGGTCAGGATTGCCGCCGGTCCCGGCGGCGGGTGCTCCCTGCACCTCGCGATCAGGCGCTGTGCGTCGCCTTTGGCGCACAGCATTACGCCGCCCTTGGCGGCCAGCTCGTCGGTTGAGTGCCTGACGTCGGCACTCCACTCCTTTTCCCTCAGCACCCACTTGTGCCTCTTCCCTGCAGCTTCGCTCGGCGCCGGCTTAGCCGACGCCTCCCCAGGGAACCCCGTCGAGGAGGGGTGCAGGGGGACAGAGGCAGCGTGGGACATTGTGTGTGTGATGTGTCAGTTGTGTTCCCCTGGCAACCGTGGCAGGACCGTGGCAGGATGCCATTTTCTGTATCTGATTCCCAACCTTCAATCCCACGGACCAGACACGCACACATTGAGCGAAACTGACACTCGCACGCAACTGCTCGTGCGTAATCCCCCCCCCCCACCCACCCCTTCAAAATACCATTCGCGTGCCCCAAGTGCGTGTGTCCGTGCCTTGCCCCAAGCCCGGCATGTGTATTCGGCTCAGCCGAACCGCAACAAAAAGACTGTCAACCCAAAAAACTGGCCTTCTCTGAAGCACAGCCTGCCTTCTTGGCAACATGATGCACCCTTGCAGAACGTCGCCACGGAGCAGGCGTGGGGAAGGGAGGAGGGGTGGGGTGTTCTTGCGAAGAATACATGCCCCCTTCGGCTCGTACCCTTCCTTCAGATTTGCACCAACAACACAGTTTTTTTTTGGACCAAACTCGACTGCAAAAATGTTCAAACGCGCACACAACGCACTGCGGGGGGAACCGTGTCCGCCCCCCCCCCCCCCTCCCCCCCTCACCGTATTTTTGGTTGCCCCAAATCGGCACGGCAATAAAAAAATCGATGTACCTTTGTGCCCTTGAATCACCCCCTTCCCCCGCACCCCCCCCACCCCCGCCGCACGGCGCGTTGGCGGTGAGTGCGGTGTGTGGTTTTGGGGGAGAGTGTTGCAAACCAGCGTGTGCTCTTGTGTTTAGGGGAGAACCGGCCCGTGTGTACCGCCCTGTTGGCCCGCTTCTTCCTGCGTTGTGTGATTACATCCCCCCCCCCCACCCCCCCCCACCCACCCTCCCAGTTATGCTATATGTTATATTTTCTGGCGTGCGCGCGTCCTTATTTTTTTGTTTGCTGCACTTTCAACGAAGGTGTCGGGTGAAGGAGGGGAGGAAGGAGCATACCAAGCCACGCAACCATGCCGCCTGCAGAATGCTCGTTAGGGAGGTGGAGGGGGGGGGGGTTGATTGGGCACTGGTTTTGTGGATGTGTTTCGGCACAACATGTGTGCTGGAGCTTGGTGTTCTGCTTCCTTTGTTTTGCGCGTGCCGTGCCGTGCTGTGTTCTGCATCGAGCACAGAGTCTGATCGTGAACAGTGCGGAGTGCTACTGGCAGGAGTGGTTGGTGTGCTTTTGACAGGGGGGATGGGCAGGGGGTGCCTTGCGGGGGATACGGACAATACAATCGGGTGTGCACGCAGTGTGCGTTGTGCAGTGTGAAAGTGTGCCGGGTGGGTGGGAGCTGAGTGACCTTGAGTGCGTTTGAGCTGTGTGCAACCCACTCCACCCACCCACCCCCCCCCCCCCCTCCATGGAGCTGTCCCTTCAAAGATTTGAAACAAATATTTTTTTGGCCAATGCTCTAAGCAGCACGCACACCACCACACCACAGGGCAGCGGGGACGCCCCCAGCTCCTTCCCCCACCCCCCCCCCCCCCCCTAACACAACGACACAAGGGCCCCCGCCCCACAAACCCCGGTTTCAAAACACACGCACACACACACGACGGGAGGGGTGTCTGTTTTGGAGCTCACCGCCCCTTCCTTTCTCCCTCTTCCCCCCTTCTCCCCACACCCCCCCCCCCCCCGCCTTAGCAACTGCACTGGATCTCGGACACGACCTGCATATCGAGTGGAAGGGAGATTATCATTGCGCTTCCCCTCTGCTTCACTACCTCCCCCGCCCCTCAACAACTGCTGCTGGTGAGGTGCATGCGCTGTAAGAAGGGGTGAGGTCGGCCGGAAAGGGCGAGGGGAGGAGGGGGTGGTGTCATCCCAGCCCCACATCCCGCCCTCCTCTCCCTCTTATGGAATGCGTGGACGATGCGCTTGGTGCAGCGAAGAGGGCAAATGAGTTGGGCTACCTCCGATCCCTGCTCGCCTGCCATGCGGGGGATTTGGATGAGCGGCTGTACTATCTGTGCAAGACGTACACAACACATCACCGCATCGAGATGAAGCGGCGCAAGGGAGAGCTGCGGAAGAGCAAGCGGGCGCGCCGCAGCGGGACATGCGAGGAGTGCGTCAGCATCGGGGAGGGCCGCATCCTGCTGGTGGGCGACCAGCTGCCTGTCATGTCCCCGGTGCTTCTCAACCACCCCATGGAGCCAGGCGTTCAGATCCATGTCACGTTCCGCACCGCTGGGGGCGCGTTTGCCAGGCGGCAGCTCTGGGTCAACATCATCGACAGCGACGACTACGTTGAGGTAGGGCGGTGGCGTGGCATCGGCTGGGAGGAACACAGCTTCGAAGGCGACACCAACACAACCCTGCGTGACAAGGCGATGTGCTTCTTCGAGCAGCCCTTCTCCTCCACGCCTGCGAAGCTGTACTTCTTCTTCCAGGTCATGTTGATCTTGCTCTCCATCACCGCGCTGTGCATGGAGACGGTGCCACGTTTCAACCCCGACCTGGCCCCGGAGTATAAACCCCTCTGGACATCCATCGAGCTTGCCGTGACAGTTGTGTTCACCCTGGAGGCGGTGCTTCGCATTGCTCTGCAGAGGAACCGGATTGCGTTTATAAAGAAGCCGACCGTGATAGCCGATGTGCTGGCCGTGCTGCCGTTCTACTTTGAGGAGGTGTTCAGCGCGGAGGGGAAGCGCGGGCCGGACGTGCTGAAGCTGTGCCGGCTCTTCCGGCTGATGAAGTTCTTCCGAAACTTCCGCCCCATCGAAAACCTCGTCCGGGCAATCGAGAAGTCGGCGGAGGCGCTGATCGCACCGTTCGTCTTCCTCACAGCGTGCAGCCTTGTCACCTCCGCTGCGATGTACTTCTGCGAGAAGGGCGAATACGACTCGGAGATGATGGCCTTCATGGTGGAGGACCCATCCTGCACCAGCATCCCTGCACGCGCCATAAATGAGTCATACTCTTGCGTCAGGGTGGAGAGCAAGTTCACGAGCATACCCCACACCTTCTGGTGGTCCATTGTCACGATGACAACTGTCGGATACGGCGACATGGTTCCTGTCAGCTCCTTCGGGAAGCTGGTTGGAAGCCTTTCGATGATTCTCGGTATCATGTTCATGGCGATGCCGATTGCGATTGTCGGGTCCTACTTCACCGTGGTGGTGGATGTGCACCAGGAGGTGAAGACCCTGGAGAAGACAGGCGGTGCGGCCCCCGTCGCCGGGGGGAACCGGATGCTGAAGCCCGTGCTGCACAGCACCGTCAACAGCATGGCGAGCCTGCCTGTCGGGCGGCAGCCCAAGTCCCCCACGACACCCTCCGGATTCGGCACCCTCACGCTGCCGCCCGCCACCCGCGCGATGCGGGATCCGAAGAAGGAGGCGAAGGAGCTGCTGGAATCGACGCTGCGCCCCATGCCCTTCGACATGACACCACCTTCTAACATCAACGCCGACACGCTGACGAAGGGCGAGCGGCTGTCGGTCTTCCTGAAGCAGGTCATGCCCGAGATGGAAGGCGTCTGGTCCTCCGCAGGCTTCGTCCACCACTCCGACGTGTGGCTCGACAGCAGCCACATCATGAACGACGAGCTCTCCAGCACCCTCTCCGCAGATGCGAACACACGCAACCGCAACAGGGCGAACAGCATGGGCGCGCCTGCCTTCGGCTCCCTCGAGCTCGCCCCCGCTAAGCCCGGAAGGGGTGCGCCGCCAGGCGGCGACCCGCCCGCTGCGCAAGGCTTGGTGTGGCTGATGCACAACATGTCCTTCACCATCGGGTCCTCCTGCAAATTCCTCCCGGACCCCGACATCGTCTTGGGGGACGAGGGCTGCATGGTGTCGCACAGGCATGCCGAGGTTGTGGTGCAGCGCTGGTGGACTGCCACGTCGACTGTGCGGATCCGCCCCGTCGCCCCCAGCCGCCTCACCGTCAACGGGTCTGCGGTGCCCCGCACCGGGGTGGTGCTGAGCAACAACGACAGCATCACCTTTGGGGACCGGGGCCCGACATACGTCTTCAGGACAGACAGGTGTTCCGATGCGATCGGCATCTCGCAGACGCAGTCTTCTGGGAAGCTGAACCGCAAGGTGTCCTCGCTTCGCGAGGGGATGCGTGAGGGGGGCGCGCCGCAACCACGCCTGGCAGGCAGCGCCAGGCGTGAGCGCAGCAAGGGGGCTGACGACAGTTGGACGGGGCGTGCGGAGAAGCCCGGGAAGGGCGCTTCCGATGCCCTGCACAGTTCACCTGCAGAGCAGTCCAGCGCCCTGCTGAGCACGCCGCTGTTGCCGAACCCCCTGCGGCAGAGCAGCGTGCAGTCGTGGGTGCGGCAGCTGTCTCAGCCTGCCGAGGCTGTGTCGGGTGCAGGCAACGGGTTTGAACCCGTCTCGATCCTGCTCGGCTCCGTCGACAGCGACGAGGAGAACCTCGGCGCGATCAGCAGCCCCGTCCTGCCTAGGGGGGCGGAGCGTGACCCGCGGTCCCGCCTGGAGAGCAGCCTCGCGACCATCGGGCCCCCGACCCCCCTCTCTTCGCAGAGCAAGTCAGGCGTTGTCGGGGCCCCCTCGAGCTTCAGGACTGCCGCACACCTCCCCATGCTCTGAGGTGTGGTTCCAGGAGGGTGAGGAATGTGCATGAGTGTGGCGTGGTGGGCCTTGTTTGAGTGGGTGGGGGGGGGGGGGGGGGGTATTTCATAGGCCCCCCCTGGTTCAGTGTGGGTTTGTGGTTGTGTCGGGCAGGTTTTGAGGGTGTTGTGTGGCGTGGTGGCCTTCGTTGGTGGGTCGTTCCTGCGAGAGATAGAGAAAAGAGAGTTTGTAGATCGGTCGTTTGATAAGATAGGCCGATCCGAGCTCAGCCCCACCCAAAACATTGCTCATCGGCATGTGTATCAGCATCCTGCAGGCAGAGCCGTCAGCTCACCCCCCCCCCCCTCCCCCCTGCATACAAGCACCAGGCATGTCGCTAAGCGTCGACCGTCGACCCAGTGATTTTGGGTTCCCCCCCCATAAAAAAGCGTCGACCCAGCGTCGACCCAGTGGAACTGGGTTGACGCTTGGTCGAGGCTTGGAGCGTCGACCCAGTGGAACTGGGTTGCCATTCAAGCCTGGACCAAGCGTCAACCCATTTATTACGCTGGGTCGACGCTAACCTAGCGTTGACCCGGTTACACTGGGTCGACGCTCACCAAGCGTCGACCAAGCGTCAACCTACTTTCACTGGGTCGACGTCGAAGAGAGTATGGTTTTGCAGGAACAGATGCTCACTACCGTGGCCTCCGGCGGCTGGGGGGCTCCGCCCCCCAGACCCCCTGTGGCGTATGTCTCGTACTCAAGTCATTCGATTCCCACCAGGTCAGGGAATCCAACCACTCCAATAGCCTCAGGGACGCAGCCAACTCACACAGAATCTGCCCACAATGAACAGATGTTCACTACCGTGGCCTCCGGCGGCTGGGGGGCTCTGCCCCCCAGACCCCCCATCTCGCGTGTCCGTCTCGTAACCAAGTCCTTGCGCTTCAACGGCCGTGGCATATCAGGGGGTAGCGTCGAAATCATGGTCCCGAAACCATTTTGTGGGTTTCCTCCGGCACCCGAGTGGCGCGAGCGGGAGAGGAACCACGGAAGGAACCCAGCGCCTTACACCGTGCCCACCTAGTGGTCCACCGATGGGGAAATGAGGCAACAACACGAGCGCGCGCGAGAAAAATTTGCCCCTAGTGTTTTCCCCCCTGACCCCCCCCCCCCCCCAAAACAGGAGCGTCAACCCACCAAATCTCCAAAATCGAAAAGTTAGCGACAGGCCTGTACAAGCACGGTGGGATCATGAAAAAAATAGTACTACCGTATACGTAAATATTATGGAACGTAAATATTATGGAACGGGCCCATTTTTGGCCGGTCCGTTCCATAATATTTACGTTCTAAAATATTTACAGGGCCAGTTGGGGACTCGGTGGTGAGGACGGCTTGCGTCAGGAATCGCGCGAAAAGTGCACGAGTAGGTCCCGTCAGGGACTCTGTATGCCGTCCGATCCCCTGGTCCAAGTCCCCGAGTCGCAGAAAGCCCTGTAAATATTATGGAACGAAAAAAATCTGGAACGCCAACCCACCAGCGTTCCAAAATATTTACGTTCCATAATACCGTATACGTAAATATTATGGAACGTAAATATTATGGAACGGGCCCATTTTTGGCCGGTCCGTTCCATAATATTTACGTTCCAAAATATTTACAGGGCCAGTTGGGCCACTCGGTGGTGAGGACGGCTTGCGTCAGGAATCGCGCGAAAAGTGCACGAGTAGGTCTCGTCAGGGACTCTGTACGCCGTCCGATCACCTGGTCCAAGTCCCCGAGTCGCAGAAAGCCCTGTAAATATTATGGAACGAAAAAAATCTGGAACGCCAACCCACCAGCGTTCCATAATATTTACGTTCCATAATATTTACGTTCCATAATATTTACGTTCCAAAATATTTACGTATACGGTATTTACGTTCCATAATATTTACGTTCCAAAATATTTACGTATACGGTATATATAGTGACATGGCGACTATAATAGTCACTATAATAGTGGACCTGCGACTATTATAGTGACTATAATAGTGGCAGGTCCACTATAATAGTGACTATAATAGTCGCCATGTCACTATAATAGTCACTATTATAGTGGACTTGTCACTATTATAGTCACTATAATAGTCGCATGTCCACTATAATAGTCACTATTATAGTGACGTGCGACTATTATAGTGACTATAATAGTGGACGTGTCCACTATTATAGTCACTATAATAGTCGCCTGCGGGGGTCTTCGCTGGTCGACAAACTTCGACAAACTTCGTCGTTCGTCACATAATTAGGAAAACGGCTGTTTCAGGGGGTTTTTCACCGAAGACGGCAGTGTTCTGACGACGACGACAGGGGTCTTCGACAAAAACTTCGTCAGCGAAGACCCCCCCCCAAAAATGAATTAAAAACCGGTTTTTCGGGGATTCTCGCTGTTCGTCACCTGTCGTCAAATTTCGACAAATTTCGACAATTTTCACCTAAACGGACGGAAAATGCACCAAAATGCACCACCCACAGCCTGGGTCGGCCCAGGGTCTGGACACCACTCCTGGACCCGGCCCAGTACGGGCGAGATCGGCCCATAGCCGGCCCAGCACTGCCGAGATCGGCCCATGTCCGGCCCAGTACGGGCGAGATCGGCCCATAGCCGGCCCAGCACTGCCGAGATCGGCCCATGTCCGGCCCAGTACGTGCGAGATCGGCCCATAGCCGGCCCAGCACTGCCGAGATCGGCCCATAGCCGGCCCAGTACGGGCAAGATCGGCCCATAGCCGGCCCAGTACGGGCGAGATCGGCCCATAGCCGGCCCAGTACGGGCGAGATCGGCCCATAGCCGGCCCAGCACTGCCGAGATCGGCCCATGTCCGGCCCAGCACTGCCGAGATCGGCCCATAGCCGGCCCAGTACGGGCGAGATCGGCCCATGTCCGGCCCAGCACTGCCGAGATCGGCCCATGTCCGGCCCAGCACTGCCGAGATCGGCCCATAGCCGGCCCAGTACGGGCGAGATCGGCCCATAGCCGGCCCAGCACTGCCGAGATCGGCCCATAGCCGGCCCAGTACGTGCGAGATCGGCCCATAGCCGGCCCAGCACTGCCGACATCGGCCCATGTCCGGCCCAGCACTGCCGAGATCGGCCCATAGCCGGCCCAGTACGGGCGAGATCGGCCCATGTCCGGCCCAGTACGTGCGAGATCGGCCCATGTCCGGCCCAGCACTGCCGAGATCGGCCCATAGCCGGCCCAGTACGGGCGAGATCGGCCCATAGCCGGCCCAGCACTGCCGAGATCGGCCCATGTCCGGCCCAGTACGGGCGAGATCGGCCCATAGCCGGCCCAGCACTGCCGAGATCGGCCCATGTCCGGGCCAGCACTGCCGAGATCGGCCCATAGCCGGCCCAGCACTGCCGAGATCGGCCCATGTCCGGCCCAGTACGTGCGAGATCGGCCCATGTCCGGCCCAGCACTGCCGAGATCGGCCCATAGCCGGCCCAGTACGGGCGAGATCGGCCCATAGCCGGCCCAGCACTGCCGAGATCGGCCCATGTCCGGCCCAGTACGGCCGAGATCGGCCCATGTCCGGCCCAGTACGGCCGAGATCGGCCCGTAGCCGGCCCAGCACTGCCGAGATCGGCCCATAGCCGGCCCAGTACGTGCGAGATCGGCCCATAGCCGGCCCAGCACTGCCGAGATCGGCCCATGTCCGGCCCAGTACGGCCGAGATCGGCCCGTAGCCGGCCCAGCACTGCCGAGATCGGCCCATAGCCGGCCCAGTTCGGGCGAGATCGGCCCATAGCCGGCCCAGCACTGCCGAGATCGGCCCATGTCCGGCCCAGTACGGGCGAGATCGGCCCATAGCCGGCCCAGCACTGCCGAGATCGGCCCATAGCCGGCCCAGTACGTGCGAGATCGGCCCATAGCCGGCCCAGTACTGCCGAGATCGGCCCATGTCCGGCCCAGTACGGGCGAGATCGGCCCATAGCCGGCCTAGTCGTAGGATGCTGAACGAAGACAGCCAGCAGGCGCTGCTCTTCGATGACTACTCCACAGAGACGAAGATCACGACACTCGTGGTCACAGACGTGCAGGCCTCGACCCTCTGCTTGGAGAAGTCTTTCGAGGGAATGCGGAAGGCGCTAAAAATCCACAACCATGTGATCCGGAAGTGCATTGCGGGCATGGCGGGTATGAGGCAGGACATCGTCAGTGTCTGGACAGCACTCCTGGGCTCGGCCCAGGGACTGGACATCACTCCCTGGCTCGGCCCAGTGTCTGGACAGCACTCCTGGGCTCGGCCCAGGGTCTGGACACCACTCCTGGGCTCGGCCCAGTGTCTGGACACCACTCCCTGGCTCGGCCCAGGGACTGGACAGCACTCCTGAGCTCGGCCCAGTGCCTGGACAGCACTCCTGGGCTCGGCCCAGGGTCTGGACATCACTCCTGGGCTCGGCCCAGTGTCTGGACACCACTCCCTGGCTCGGCCCAGGGTCTGGACAGCACTCCTGGGCTCGGCCCAGGGTCTGGACACCACTCCCTGGCTCGGCCCAGGGTCTGGACATCACTCCCTGGCTCGGCCCAGTGTGGACAGCACTCCTGGGCTCGGCCCAGTGTCTGGACACCACTCCCTGGATCGGCCCAGGGTCTGGACACCACTCCCTGGCTCGGCCCAGGGTCTGGACATCACTCCTGGGCTCGGCCCAGGGACTGGACAGCACTCCTGGGCTCGGCCCAGTGTCTGGACACCACTCCCTGGCTCGGCCCAGGGTCTGGACATCACTCCTGGGCTCGGCCCAGGGTCTGGACAGCACTCCTGGGCTCGGCCCAGGGTCTGGACACCACTCCCTGGCTCGGCCCAGGGTCTGGACATCACTCCTGGGCTCGGCCCAGTGTCTGGACAGCACTCCTGGGCTCGGCCCAGGGTCTGGACACCACTCCCTGGCTCGGCCCAGGGTCTGGACATCACTCCTGGGCTCGGCCCAGTGTCTGGACATCACTCCTGGGCTCGGCCCAGTGTCTGGACACCACTCCCTGGCTCGGCCCAGGGTCTGGACATCACTCCTGGGCTCGGCCCAGTGTCTGGACATCACTCCTGGGCTCGGCCCAGTGTCTGGACACCACTCCCTGGCTCGGCCCAGGGTCTGGACATCACTCCTGGGCTCGGCCCAGTGTCTGGACAGCACTCCTGGGCTCGGCCCAGTGTCTGGACACGACTCGTCGGCTCGGCCCAGTGGGTCGAGCCCAGGAGTGATGTCCAGACACTGTCTGGACGGGAAGCTCCCCGCAGTGAGTGGTCGGGGGCCGTGGCCACGACCTCGGGGTGATGTCCAGCCGAGCAGAACGTGGCGCCCGGAGTACCGAGTGTTTGCTCCACTCAGAGGGGGTTCGATGCAGGACCCCTTCCCAGTCATGATCTCCTCAGTGCCTCCATCGATCCCCTCCGTCAGGGATCTTGCTGTGTGTAACATTAGCACAAGACCTAAACCCGCATCGCGTACCCATCCTTCGAAACCGTGCGATGTGCAATGTTGTGTTCATGTAGCTAGCTCGGAGAGTGTCTTAGCGAGCCCGCAAGGCTAGCTATATTTGCACCGTCCAACCAAATCTTGCTCAGCTTCGACTTGGCGCCGAGAGAGTTACGAGCGCTGCCCATAGAATCAGGTGTGCCGGGCGTGTGTGTCTTTATCAACACACGCAGACTCCTGCATACAGTAGACGGCCTACAGGCGAGGAGGAGTGTGACCTACTGTTGGGGGTGGTGAACTGGTCTGCGACGTCATCCTGCTGGTGTGCGACGTCTCCACCTCCTGCGGCACAGGGGGCCTTGTGATCTGGAGCGCTGGGGCAGCGCGGTGCAATGTCGGAGTGCGGACGGGCCAAGTCCCCCTGCTCCTGTGCATGCAGCGCAGATTTCTTGTTGCTGCGGTCCAGACAGCGGGCCGAGACCGGATGTGATGTCGGCCCACCCTCGGGACATCACTGCCTGGCTCGGCCCACCCTCTGGACAGGACTGCGTGGCTCGGCCCATTCTCGGGACAGCACTTCCTAGCTCGGCCCACCCTCGGGACAGCACTGTCTGGCTCGGCCCACCCTTGGGACAGCACTGCCTGGCTCGGCCCATTCTCCGGACAGCACTGTCTGGCTCGGCCCGTTCTCGGGACAGCACTGTCTGGCTCGGCCCGTTCTCGGGACAGCACTGTCTGGCTCGGCCCATTCTCGGGACAGCACTGTCTGGCTCGGCCCACCCTTGGGACAGCACTGCCTGGCTCGGCCCATTCTCGGGACAGCACTGTCTGGCTCGGCCCGTTCTCGGGACAGCACTGTCTGGCTCGGCCCGTTCTCGGGACAGCACTGTCTGGCTCGGCCCATTCTCGGGACAGCACTGTCTGGCTCGGCCCACCCTTGGGACAGCACTGCCTGGCTCGGCCCATTCTGGGGACAGCACTGTCTGGCTCGGCCCGTTCTCGGGACAGCACTGCCTGGCTCGGCCCATTCTCGGGACAGCACTGTCTGGCTCGGCCCGTTCTCGGGACAGCACTGTCTGGCTCGGCCCGTTCTCGGGACAGCACTGTCTGGCTCGGCCCGTTCTCGGGATAGCACTGTCTGGCTCGGCCCATTCTCGGGACAGCACTGTCTGGCTCGGCCCATTCTCGGGACAGCACTGTCTGGCTCGGCCCGTTCTCGGGACAGCACTGTCTGGCTCGGCCCGTTCTCGGGATAGCACTGTCTGGCTCGGCCCATTCTCGGGACAGCACTGTCTGGCTCGGCCCATTCTCGGGACAGCACTGTCTGGCTCGGCCCACCCTTGGGACAGCACTGCCTGGCTCGGCCCATTCTCGGGACAGCACTGTCTGGCTCGGCCCGTTCTCGGGACAGCACTGTCTGGCTCGGCCCGTTCTCGGGACAGCACTGTCTGGCTCGGCCCGTTCTCGGGATAGCACTGTCTGGCTCGGCCCATTCTCGGGACAGCACTGTCTGGCTCGGCCCATTCTCGGGACAGCACTGTCTGGCTCGGCCCGTTCTCGGGACAGCACTGTCTGGCTCGGCCCGTTCTCGGGATAGCACTGTCTGGCTCGGCCCATTCTCGGGACAGCACTGTCTGGCTCGGCCCATTCTCGGGACAGCACTGTCTGGCTCGGCCCACCCTTGGGACAGCACTGCCTGGCTCGGCCCATTCTCGGCACAGCACTGTCTGGCTCGGCCCGTTCTCGGGACAGCACTGTCTGGCTCGGCCCGTTCTCGGGATAGCACTGTCTGGCTCGGCCCATTCTCGGGACAGCACTGTCTGGCTCGGCCCACCCTTGGGACAGCACTGCCTGGCTCGGCCCATTCTCGGCACAGCACTGTCTGGCTCGGCCCGTTCTCGGGACAGCACTGTCTGGCTCGGCCCGTTCTCGGGACAGCACTGTCTGGCTCGGCCCATTCTCGGGACAGCACTGTCTGGCTCGGCCCACCCTTGGGACAGCACTGCCTGGCTCGGCCCATTCTCGGGACAGCACTGTCTGGCTCGGCCCATTCTCGGGACATCACTGTCTGGCTCGGCCCACCCTTGGGACAGCACTGCCTGGCTCCGCTTCGTGCCAGCACGAGCACTAGCCGTTGCTCCTGCATTGCCCCAGGCGGCCAGCTCCCATCTTGGCTTGGCCCAGGATGACAGGTTGATCTCAATGTTTACCCGTGACACGGGCCCCGCCGTGCCTTCTCGTCCTGTGAGGGCTGAACAATGCACAGGGACCGCTCGACATTATTTTTTGGGTCCAAATGCGTGCTCCCAGCTAGGGGCCACCCAACTCCCCGCCCTTTTTTTTGCCTCCGATTTGGCCCATTTTCGGCCCATTTTGCCCTGCACCAGCCTGCACTTTTTTGCACCGGCTAGCGAAGACCCCCTGCGACTATTTTTACAACTATAATAGTGACAAGTCTAGTGGCATGCGACTATTATAGTCACTATTATAGTCGCCATGTCGACTATATGGTCAGTAAGTGCTCAGTATATAGTGAACACATACTTCTATTCGAACATGGGATGCCACTACATGTCGAGTAAACGCCCAGGACGTGTCACTAAGTGTCCAGTAAACTGCGTTTTTGGTCCACTATATGGCCGGCATTGCGACTATTTTACTGACATGCACTCAACATGTCCAGTATTATAGTGGATGTGCGGCCAACATGTCAGTATTTACTGAACATGTCCACTATTATAGTGACCGCATACACGCATGTCACTATTATAGTCACTATTTTAGTGGCATGTCCAGAAAATACTGAACATGTCCACTATTATAGTGTCGCATACACGCAGGTCCACTATGATAGTCACTATTATAGTGACGGCATGTCCAGTATATACTGGCCATTTTACTTGCATGCCGAAGTGGAGCGTTTCCCTTGCGGAACGCCTTGGCAAATGGGTGTCTCCCAAGGCAAAAATGAGTGAACGGGCAGCATGCCGTTCCACATTTTTCCCTCGTGAGGGCGACCCCCTTGCAACGCAAGGTGAAAAATGAAGAAACGGGCAGCATGCCGTTCTACATTTTTCCCTCGTGAGGGAGGCCCCCTTGCACCGCAAGGTGAAAAATGAAGAAACGGGCAGCATGCCGTTCCACATTTTTCGTCTCTGGATCAACAAACGAGAGCGCACCGCAAGTCTCGGCATTATCTGCCTTGAGAACCTCTGCATGGACAGGAACCGGAAGCCCCCCCTGTGTAGGAGTGATTCAGCAGAGACGAACATTCGTCACGGTGGCGCTTCAGGCGTGTGCCGAGCTATATGTCGACACACCTTCCCGGTGGTTGTATCAACTGTTATTATAAGAATGAGAAAACATCCATGGGTCAGCAGGGAAACCCCTGCTGTGGGGGACAGAATCGACGTGTTTCTTTGAAGAAACAACAACCTGCGGGTTACCGCTGGGGTCGATGTCCAAAGGGGCGCGACACCACGGGGGTGCAACACCGCTTGTCTTGGGAAGTTCTTCACCTTTGGTGAAGGCGGAGTGTTCATATAAGCAAAATTTACGTACACAAGCAGCGCTCAACCATACACCAGCAAACCAAGCAGGTAGCTGCCGAAGGATCGGTTCGTGCACCTGAGTCTGTACTCTATCTGATCTATTCCGGCTTTTCATGCTTGTCCTTTCAGGCCGGAGGTCTCTCTCTCAAGGCATATAGTCATTCTCCCTTTGCCACAGACCAGTGGGAGTATGTTTATGTGGAGTCACCTAGAGTCACAGTTATTCGGTGCCACCACGAGAGAGAGTCCAGATTCAGACCGTGTGTCATCCTCTTCCACGGCCAGGCAGAGCTTGCGCGGGGGCAAGATGGCTGAGTTGCCGGGCGTCTACAGATGCTCCACACACACGACGAGCGCCAGCAGGAGTACTGGTTTCCGACCGATTCCCGACCACCTCTAATTCCACAAGGGCGCAGGCAGCCATATGGGGGTTTTCATTCCATTCCCAGACATCCGAACATAGTCACCTAGGGGGGCCACCACGCAAGGCCGCTGACATGCACAGTCTCACGCCGCTTTGTGTACGTAAATCTGCACCCAAAGTTGCCCTGCCCCACCGCCCCCCAACCGCCCGGTAGGTAAGACCCTCGGGGTGCTGCATCCCCATCATCGGGTCACCTAAACTTTCGGCAAAAAAGCACTCCGTCTTGAACTTTAAAAATCTGAAAATTCTGAAAAAGAAAAGCAGCGCAAAGCAAGGCAACAAGGGAGCAATGCGATGGGTGGGGGCACGAGCTTGAACAGGGCAGGGTCAGGGGGGCCGGGCAGGGTCGGGGGAAGTTTAAAATAGCTGGACAATCAGCTATGGTTCTGAGCAATGGCCGTGTCGTCATTGCTCTTTTGATGCATTCTCTTGACATACTGGATACCGCCAATTTTGACACACGTCTGTACCGTCTGTAATCCACGAAATGACCCAAACATGATGTGCTTCATTTTTGGGACCGTCTGTGTGATCAGGATCAAAGATCTCGGGGTTTCTACGACTTCCTTCGAAAATGGAAGGTTCCAGATCACAAGGACCAGACTTTGGGACCGTATTTTTTTTGCTCTATTTTTGAGGCGAATTTTCACCAAGGCCGAACAGGCCAAATTCGCGGGCCGTTTTAATGCGTTTTAGGCCTCAAAACAGGCTCAAAAACCAAAAATTCCTTCGAAAATGGGCTCAAATGTGCAAAATGGACCCATCCGAAAAAAAAATCGAAAAGGGTCCCCCTATACATGTCGACTATTATAGTGACTATTATAGTCGCAGGTCCACAAAAATAGTGACTATAATAGTGGCACGTCCACTATTATAGTGACTATTATAGTGGCATGTCCACTATAATAGTCACTATAATAGTGGCATGCCACTATTATAGTGACTATTATAGTGGACATGCGACTATAATAGTCGCACGTCCACTATAATAGTCACTATAATACTGACATGGCGACTATTATAGTCGCCAGGCCACTATTTGCCCAGTATGTGTCCAGTATAATTGAGAATGTGTCCAGTGGGGGTCTTCGCTAGCCGGTGCAAAAAAGTGCAGGCTGGTGCAGGGCAAAATGGGCCGAAAATGGGCCAAATCGGAGGCAAAAAAAAGGGCGGGGAGTTGGGTGGCCCCTAGCTGGGAGCACGCATTTGGACCCAAAAAATAATGTCGAGCGGTCCCTGTGCATTGTTCAGCCCTCACAGGACGAGAAGGCACGGCGGGGCCCGTGTCACGGGTAAACATTGAGATCAACCTGTCATCCTGGGCCAAGCCAAGATGGGAGCTGGCCGCCTGGGGCAATGCAGGAGCAACGGCTAGTGCTCGTGCTGGCACGAAGCGGAGCCAGGCAGTGCTGTCCCGAGAACGGGCCGAGCCAGACAGTGCTGTCCCAAGGGTGGGCCGAGCCAGACAGTGATGTCCCGAGAATGGGCCGAGCCAGGCAGTGCTGTCCCGAGAACGGGCCGAGCCAGACAGTGCTGTCCCGAGAATGGGCCGAGCCAGGCAGTGCTGTCCCAAGGGTGGGCCGAGCCAGACAGTGCTGTCCCGAGAATGGGCCGAGCCAGACAGTGCTGTCCCGAGAATGGGCCGAGCCAGACAGTGCTGTCCCGAGAACGGGCCGAGCCAGACAGTGCTGTCCCGAGAACGGGCCGAGCCAGACAGTGCTGTCCCGAGAATGGGCCGAGCCAGGCAGTGCTGTCCCAAGGGTGGGCCGAGCCAGACAGTGCTGTCCCGAGAACGGGCCGAGCCAGACAGTGCTGTCCCGAGGGTGGGCCGAGCTAGGCAGTGCTGTCCCGAGAATGGGCCGAGCCACGCAGTCCTGTCCAGAGGGTGGGCCGAGCCAGGCAGTGATGTCCCGAGGGTGGGCCGACATCACATCCGGTCTCGGCCCGCTGTCTGGACCGCAGCAACAAGAAATCTGCGCTGCATGCACAGGAGCAGGGGGACTTGGCCCGTCCGCACTCCGACATTGCACCGCGCTGCCCCAGCGCTCCAGATCACAAGGCCCCCTGTGCCGCAGGAGGTGGAGACGTCGCACACCAGCAGGATGACGTCGCAGACCAGTTCACCACCCCCAACAGTAGGTCACACTCCGCCTCGCCTGTAGGCCGTCTACTGTATGCAGGAGTCTGCGTGTGTTGACAAAGACACACACGCCCGGCACACCTGATTCTATGGGCAGCGCTCGTAACTCTCTCGGCGCCAAGTCGAAGCTGAGCAAGATTTGGTTGGACGGTGCAAATATAGCTAGCCTTGCGGGCTCGCTAAGACACTCTCCGAGCTAGCTACATGAACACAACATTGCACATCGCACGGTTTCGAAGGATGGGTACGCGATGCGGGTTTAGGTCTTGTGCTAATGTTACACACAGCAAGATCCCTGACGGAGGGGATCGATGGAGGCACTGAGGAGATCATGACTGGGAAGGGGTCCTGCATCGAACCCCCTCTGAGTGGAGCAAACACTCGGTACTCCGGGCGCCACGTTCTGCTCGGCTGGACATCACCCCGAGGTCGTGGCCACGGCCCCCGACCACTCACTGCGGGGAGCTTCCCGTCCAGACAGTGTCTGGACATCACTCCTGGGCTCGACCCACTGGGCCGAGCCGACGAGTCGTGTCCAGACACTGGGCCGAGCCCAGGAGTGATGTCCAGACCCTGGGCCGAGCCAGGGAGTGGTGTCCAGACACTGGGCCGAGCCCAGGAGTGATGTCCAGACCCTGGGCCGAGCCCAGGAGTGCTGTCCAGGCACTGGGCCGAGCTCAGGAGTGCTGTCCAGTCCCTGGGCCGAGCCAGGGAGTGGTGTCCAGACCCTGGGCCGAGCCCAGGAGTGCTGTCCAGGCACTGGGCCGAGCTCAGGAGTGCTGTCCAGTCCCTGGGCCGAGCCAGGGAGTGGTGTCCAGACCCTGGGCCGAGCCCAGGAGTGCTGTCCAGGCACTGGGCCGAGCTCAGGAGTGCTGTCCAGTCCCTGGGCCGAGCCAGGGAGTGGTGTCCAGACCCTGGGCCGAGCCCAGGAGTGCTGTCCAGACCCTGGGCCGAGCCAGGGAGTGGTGTCCAGACACTGGGCCGAGCCCAGGAGTGATGTCCAGACCCTGGGCCGAGCCAGGGAGTGGTGTCCAGACCCTGGGCCGAGCCCAGGAGTGCTGTCCAGACACTGGGCCGAGCTCAGGAGTGCTGTCCAGTCCCTGGGCCGAGCCAGGGAGTGGTCTCCAGACCCTGGGCCGAGCCCAGGAGTGCTGTCCAGGCACTGGGCCGAGCTCAGGAGTGCTGTCCAGTCCCTGGGCCGAGCCAGGGAGTGGTGTCCAGACCCTGGGCCGAGCCCAGGAGTGCTGTCCAGGCACTGGGCCGAGCTCAGGAGTGCTGTCCAGTCCCTGGGCCGAGCCAGGGAGTGGTGTCCAGACCCTGGGCCGAGCCCAGGAGTGCTGTCCAGGCACTGGGCCGAGCTCAGGAGTGCTGTCCAGTCCCTGGGCCGAGCCAGGGAGTGGTGTCCAGACCCTGGGCCGAGCCCAGGAGTGCTGTCCAGACCCTGGGCCGAGCCAGGGAGTGGTGTCCAGACACTGGGCCGAGCCCAGGAGTGATGTCCAGACCCTGGGCCGAGCCAGGGAGTGGTGTCCAGACCCTGGGCCGAGCCCAGGAGTGCTGTCCAGACACTGGGCCGAGCTCAGGAGTGCTGTCCAGTCCCTGGGCCGAGCCAGGGAGTGGTCTCCAGACCCTGGGCCGAGCCCAGGAGTGCTGTCCAGGCACTGGGCCGAGCTCAGGAGTGCTGTCCAGTCCCTGGGCCGAGCCAGGGAGTGGTGTCCAGACCCTGGGCCGAGCCCAGGAGTGCTGTCCAGGCACTGGGCCGAGCTCAGGAGTGCTGTCCAGTCCCTGGGCCGAGCCAGGGAGTGGTGTCCAGACCCTGGGCCGAGCCCAGGAGTGCTGTCCAGACCCTGGGCCGAGCCAGGGAGTGGTGTCCAGACACTGGGCCGAGCCCAGGAGTGATGTCCAGACCCTGGGCCGAGCCAGGGAGTGGTGTCCAGACCCTGGGCCGAGCCCAGGAGTGCTGTCCAGACACTGGGCCGAGCTCAGGAGTGCTGTCCAGTCCCTGGGCCGAGCCAGGGAGTGGTGTCCAGACCCTGGGCCGAGCCCAGGAGTGCTGTCCAGACACTGGGCCGAGCCCAGGAGTGATGTCCAGACCCTGGGCCGAGCCAGGGAGTGGTGTCCAGACACTGGGCCGAGCCCAGGAGTGATGTCCAGACACTGGGCCGAGCCAGGGAGTGGTGTCCAGACACTGGGCCGAGCCCAGGAGTGATGTCCAGACCCTGGGCCGAGTCCAGGAGTGCTGTCCACACTGGGCCGAGCCAGGGAGTCATGTCCAGACCCTGGGCCGAGCCCAGGAGTGCTGTCCAGACACTGGGCCGAGCTCAGGAGTGCTGTCCAGTCCCTGGGCCGAGCCAGGGAGTGGTGTCCAGACACTGGGCCGAGCCCAGGAGTGGTGTCCAGACCCTGGGCCGAGCCCAGGAGTGCTGTCCAGACACTGACGATGTCCTGCCTCATACCCGCCATGCCCGCAATGCACTTCCGGATCACATGGTTGTGGATTTCTAGCGCCTTCCGCATTCCCTCGAAAGACTTCTCCAAGCAGAGGGTCGATGCCTGCACGTCTGTGACCACGAGTGTCGTGATCTTCGTCTCTGTGGAGTAGTCATCGAAGAGCAGCGCCTGCTGGCTGTCTTCGTTCAGCATCCTACGACTAGGCCGGACATGGGCCGATCTCGGCAGTACTGGGCCGGCTATGGGCCGATCTCGCCCGATCTCGCCCGGCAGTGCTGGGCCGGCTATGGGCCGATCTCGGCAGTGCTGGGCCGGCTATGGGCCGATCTCGCCCGTACTGGGCCGGACATGGGCCGATCTCGGCAGTGCTGGGCCGGCTACGGGCCGATCTCGCACGTACTGGGCCGGACATGGGCCGATCTCGGCAGTACTGGGCCGGCTATGGGCCGATCTCGGCAGTGCTGGGCCGGCTATGGGCCGATCTCGCCCGTACTGGGCCGGATATGGGCCGATCTCGGCAGTGCTGGGCCGGCTACGGGCCGATCTCGCCCGTACTGGGCCGGACATGGGCCGATCTCGGCAGTGCTGGGCCGGCTACGGGCCGATCTCGCACGTACTGGGCCGGACATGGGCCGATCTCGGCAGTACTGGGCCGGCTATGGGCCGATCTCGGCACTGCTGGGCCGGCTACGGGCCGATCTCGGCCGTACTGGGCCGGACATGGGCCGATCTCGCCCGTACTGGGCCGGCTATGGGCCGATCTCGCCCGTACTGGGCCGGCTATGGGCCGATCTCGCCCGTACTGGGCCGGCTATGGGCCGATCTCGGCAGTGCTGGGCCGGCTATGGGCCGATCTCGCCCGTACTGGGCCGGCTATGGGCCGATCTCGGCAGTGCTGGGCCGGCTATGGGCCGATCTCGCCCGTACTGGGCCGGACATGGGCCGATCTCGGCAGTGCTGGGCCGGCTATGGGCCGATCTCGGCAGTGCTGGGACGGCTATGGGCCGATCTCGCCCGTACTGGGCCGGCTATGGGCCGATCTCGGCAGTGCTGGGCCGGACATGGGCCGATCTCGGCAGTGCTGGGCCGGCTATGGGCCGATCTCGCCCGTACTGGGCCGGCTATGGGCCGATCTCGGCAGTGCTGGGCCGGCTACGGGCCGATCTCGGCCGTACTGGGCCGGACATGGGCCGATCTCGCCCGTACTGGGCCGGCTATGGGCCGATCTCGGCAGTGCTGGGCCGGCTATGGGCCGATCTCGCCCGTACTGGGCCGGATATGGGCCGATCTCGGCAGTGCTGGGCCGGCTACGGGCCGATCTCGCCCGTACTGGGCCGGACATGGGCCGATCTCGGCAGTGCTGGGCCGGCTACGGGCCGATCTCGCACGTACTGGGCCGGACATGGGCCGATCTCGGCAGTACTGGGCCGGCTATGGGCCGATCTCGGCAGTGCTGGGCCGGCTATGGGCCGATCTCGCCCGTACTGGGCCGGACATGGGCCGATCTCGGCACTGCTGGGCCGGCTACGGGCCGATCTCGGCCGTACTGGGCCGGACATGGGCCGATCTCGCCCGTACTGGGCCGGCTATGGGCCGATCTCGCCCGTACTGGGCCGGCTATGGGCCGATCTCGGCAGTGCTGGGACGGCTATGGGCCGATCTCGCCCGTACTGGGCCGGCTATGGGCCGATCTCGCCAGTACTGGGCCGGACATGGGCCGATCTCGGCAGTGCTGGGCCGGCTATGGGCCGATCTCGGCAGTGCTGGGACGGCTATGGGACGATCTCGCCCGTACTGGGCCGGCTATGGGCCGATCTCGGCAGTGCTGGGCCGGCTATGGGCCGATCTCGCCCGTACTGGGCCGGACACGGGCCGATCTCGGCAGTGCTGGGCCGGCTATGGGCCGATCTCGCCCGTACTGGGCCGGCTATGGGCCGATCTCGGCAGTGCTGGGCCGGCTATGGGCCGATCTCGCCCGTACTGGGCCGGCTATGGGCCGATCTCGGCAGTGCTGGGACGGCTATGGGCCGATCTCGCCCGTACTGGGCCGGCTATGGGCCGATCTCGGCAGTGCTGGGCCGGCTATGGGCCGATCTCGGCAGTGCTGGGACGGCTATGGGCCGATCTCGCCCGTACTGGGCCGGCTATGGGCCGATCTCGGCAGTGCTGGGCCGGCTATGGGCCGATCTCGCCCGTACTGGGCCGGCTATGGGCCGATCTCGGCAGTGCTGGGACGGCTATGGGCCGATCTCGCCCGTACTGGGCCGGCTAAGGGCCGATCTCGGCAGTGCTGGGCCGGCTACGGGCCGATCTCGGCCGTACTGGGCCGGACATGGGCCGATCTCGTCCGTACTGGGCCGGCTATGGGCCGATCTCGGCAGTGCTGGGCCGGACATGGGCCGATCTCGGCAGTGCTGGGCCGGCTATGGGCCGATCTCGCCCGTACTGGGCCGGCTATGGGCCGATCTCGGCAGTGCTGGGACGGCTATGGGCCGATCTCGCCCGTACTGGGCCGGCTATGGGCCGATCTCGGCAGTGCTGGGCCGGCTACGGGCCGATCTCGCCCGTACTGGGCCGGACATGGGCCGATCTCGCCCGTACTGGGCCGGCTATGGGCCGATCTCGGCAGTGCTGGGCCGGCTATGGGCCGATCTCGCCCGTACTGGGCCGGACATGGGCCGATCTCGCCCGTACTGGGCCGGCTATGGGCCGATCTCGGCAGTGCTGGGCCGGACATGGGCCGATCTCGGCAGTGCTGGGCCGGCTATGGGCCGATCTCGCCCGTACTGGGCCGGCTATGGGCCGATCTCGGCAGTGCTGGGACGGCTATGGGCCGATCTCGCCCGTACTGGGCCGGCTATGGGCCGATCTCGGCAGTGCTGGGCCGGCTACGGGCCGATCTCGGCCGTACTGGGCCGGACATGGGCCGATCTCGGCAGTGCTGGGCCGGCTATGGGCCGATCTCGCCCGTACTGGGCCGGCTATGGGCCGATCTCGGCAGTGCTGGGACGGCTATGGGCCGATCTCGCCCGTACTGGGCCGGCTATGGGCCGATCTCGCCCGTACTGGGCCGGACATGGGCCGATCTCGGCAGTGCTGGGCCGGCTATGGGCCGATCTCGGCAGTGCTGGGACGGCTATGGGCCGATCTCGCCCGTACTGGGCCGGCTATGGGCCGATCTCGGCAGTGCTGGGCCGGCTATGGGCCGATCTCGCCCGTACTGGGCCGGACATGGGCCGATCTCGGCAGTGCTGGGCCGGCTATGGGCCGATCTCGCCCGTACTGGGCCGGCTATGGGCCGATCTCGGCAGTGCTGGGCCGGCTACGGGCCGATCTCGGCCGGACTGGGCCGGACATGGGCCGATCTCGCCCGTACTGGGCCGGCTATGGGCCGATCTCGCCCGTACTGGGCCGGCTATGGGCCGATCTCGGCAGTGCTGGGCCGGCTATGGGCCGATCTCGCCCGTACTGGGCCGGCTATGGGCCGATCTCGGCAGTGCTGGGCCGGCTATGGGCCGATCTCGCCCGTACTGGGCCGGCTATGGGCCGATCTCGCCCGTACTGGGCCGGCTATGGGCCGATCTCGGCAGTGCTGGGCCGGCTATGGGCCGATCTCGCCCGTACTGGGCCGGCTATGGGCCGATCTCGGCAGTGCTGGGCCGGCTATGGGCCGATCTCGCCCGTACTGGGCCGGACATGGGCCGATCTCGGCAGTGCTGGGCCGGCTATGGGCCGATCTCGGCAGTGCTGGGACGGCTATGGGCCGATCTCGCCCGTACTGGGCCGGCTATGGGCCGATCTCGGCAGTGCTGGGCCGGACATGGGCCGATCTCGGCAGTGCTGGGCCGGCTACGGGCCGATCTCGGCCGTACTGGGCCGGACATGGGCCGATCTCGCCCGTACTGGGCCGGCTATGGGCCGATCTCGGCAGTGCTGGGCCGGCTATGGGCCGATCTCGCCCGTACTGGGCCGGATATGGGCCGATCTCGGCAGTGCTGGGCCGGCTACGGGCCGATCTCGCCCGTACTGGGCCGGCTATGGGCCGATCTCGGCAGTGCTGGGCCGGCTATGGGCCGATCTCGCCCGTACTGGGCCGGACATGGGCCGATCTCGGCAGTGCTGGGCCGGCTATGGGCCGATCTCGGCAGTGCTGGGACGGCTATGGGCCGATCTCGCCCGTACTGGGCCGGCTATGGGCCGATCTCGGCAGTGCTGGGCCGGACATGGGCCGATCTCGGCAGTGCTGGGCCGGCTATGGGCCGATCTCGCCCGTACTGGGCCGGCTATGGGCCGATCTCGGCAGTGCTGGGCCGGCTACGGGCCGATCTCGGCCGTACTGGGCCGGACATGGGCCGATCTCGCCCGTACTGGGCCGGCTATGGGCCGATCTCGGCAGTGCTGGGCCGGCTATGGGCCGATCTCGCCCGTACTGGGCCGGATATGGGCCGATCTCGGCAGTGCTGGGCCGGCTACGGGCCGATCTCGCCCGTACTGGGCCGGACATGGGCCGATCTCGGCAGTGCTGGGCCGGCTACGGGCCGATCTCGCACGTACTGGGCCGGACATGGGCCGATCTCGGCAGTACTGGGCCGGCTATGGGCCGATCTCGGCAGTGCTGGGCCGGCTATGGGCCGATCTCGCCCGTACTGGGCCGGACATGGGCCGATCTCGGCACTGCTGGGCCGGCTACGGGCCGATCTCGGCCGTACTGGGCCGGACATGGGCCGATCTCGCCCGTACTGGGCCGGCTATGGGCCGATCTCGCCCGTACTGGGCCGGCTATGGGCCGATCTCGGCAGTGCTGGGACGGCTATGGGCCGATCTCGCCCGTACTGGGCCGGCTATGGGCCGATCTCGCCAGTACTGGGCCGGACATGGGCCGATCTCGGCAGTGCTGGGCCGGCTATGGGCCGATCTCGGCAGTGCTGGGCCGGCTATGGGCCGATCTCGGCAGTGCTGGGCCGGCTATGGGACGATCTCGCCCGTACTGGGCCGGCTATGGGCCGATCTCGGCAGTGCTGGGCCGGCTATGGGCCGATCTCGCCCGTACTGGGCCGGACACGGGCCGATCTCGGCAGTGCTGGGCCGGCTATGGGCCGATCTCGCCCGTACTGGGCCGGCTATGGGCCGATCTCGGCAGTGCTGGGACGGCTATGGGCCGATCTCGCCCGTACTGGGCCGGCTATGGGCCGATCTCGGCAGTGCTGGGCCGGCTATGGGCCGATCTCGGCAGTGCTGGGACGGCTATGGGCCGATCTCGCCCGTACTGGGCCGGCTATGGGCCGATCTCGGCAGTGCTGGGCCGGCTATGGGCCGATCTCGCCCGTACTGGGCCGGACATGGGCCGATCTCGGCAGTGCTGGGCCGGCTATGGGCCGATCTCGCCCGTACTGGGCCGGCTATGGGCCGATCTCGGCAGTGCTGGGCCGGACATGGGCCGATCTCGGCAGTGCTGGGCCGGCTATGGGCCGATCTCGCCCGTACTGGGCCGGCTATGGGCCGATCTCGGCAGTGCTGGGACGGCTATGGGCCGATCTCGCCCGTACTGGGCCGGCTATGGGCCGATCTCGGCAGTGCTGGGCCGGCTACGGGCCGATCTCGGCCGTACTGGGCCGGACATGGGCCGATCTCGCCCGTACTGGGCCGGCTATGGGCCGATCTCGCCCGTACTGGGCCGGACATGGGCCGATCTCGCCCGTACTGGGCCGGCTATGGGCCGATCTCGGCAGTGCTGGGCCGGACATGGGCCGATCTCGGCAGTGCTGGGCCGGCTATGGGCCGATCTCGCCCGTACTGGGCCGGCTATGGGCCGATCTCGGCAGTGCTGGGACGGCTATGGGCCGATCTCGCCCGTACTGGGCCGGCTATGGGCCGATCTCGGCAGTGCTGGGCCGGCTACGGGCCGATCTCGGCCGTACTGGGCCGGACATGGGCCGATCTCGGCAGTGCTGGGCCGGCTATGGGCCGATCTCGCCCGTACTGGGCCGGCTATGGGCCGATCTCGGCAGTGCTGGGACGGCTATGGGCCGATCTCGCCCGTACTGGGCCGGCTATGGGCCGATCTCGCCCGTACTGGGCCGGACATGGGCCGATCTCGGCAGTGCTGGGCCGGCTATGGGCCGATCTCGGCAGTGCTGGGACGGCTATGGGCCGATCTCGCCCGTACTGGGCCGGCTATGGGCCGATCTCGGCAGTGCTGGGCCGGCTATGGGCCGATCTCGCCCGTACTGGGCCGGACATGGGCCGATCTCGGCAGTGCTGGGCCGGCTATGGGCCGATCTCGGCAGTGCTGGGACGGCTATGGGCCGATCTCGCCCGTACTGGGCCGGCTATGGGCCGATCTCGGCAGTGCTGGGCCGGCTATGGGCCGATCTCGCCCGTACTGGGCCGGACATGGGCCGATCTCGGCAGTGCTGGGCCGGCTATGGGCCGATCTCGCCCGTACTGGGCCGGCTATGGGCCGATCTCGGCAGTGCTGGGACGGCTATGGGCCGATCTCGCCCGTACTGGGCCGGCTATGGGCCGATCTCGGCAGTGCTGGGCCGGCTACGGGCCGATCTCGGCCGGACTGGGCCGGACATGGGCCGATCTCGCCCGTACTGGGCCGGCTATGGGCCGATCTCGCCCGTACTGGGCCGGCTATGGGCCGATCTCGCCCGTACTGGGCCGGCTATGGGCCGATCTCGGCAGTGCTGGGCCGGACATGGGCCGATCTCGGCAGTGCTGGGCCGGCTATGGGCCGATCTCGCCCGTACTGGGCCGGCTATGGGCCGATCTCGGCAGTGCTGGGCCGGCTACGGGCCGATCTCGGCCGTACTGGGCCGGACATGGGCCGATCTCGCCCGTACTGGGCCGGCTATGGGCCGATCTCGGCAGTGCTGGGCCGGCTATGGGCCGATCTCGCCCGTACTGGGCCGGATATGGGCCGATCTCGGCAGTGCTGGGCCGGCTACGGGCCGATCTCGCCCGTACTGGGCCGGACATGGGCCGATCTCGGCAGTGCTGGGCCGGCTACGGGCCGATCTCGCACGTACTGGGCCGGACATGGGCCGATCTCGGCAGTACTGGGCCGGCTATGGGCCGATCTCGGCAGTGCTGGGCCGGCTATGGGCCGATCTCGCCCGTACTGGGCCGGACATGGGCCGATCTCGGCACTGCTGGGCCGGCTACGGGCCGATCTCGGCCGTACTGGGCCGGACATGGGCCGATCTCGCCCGTACTGGGCCGGCTATGGGCCGATCTCGCCCGTACTGGGCCGGCTATGGGCCGATCTCGGCAGTGCTGGGACGGCTATGGGCCGATCTCGCCCGTACTGGGCCGGCTATGGGCCGATCTCGCCAGTACTGGGCCGGACATGGGCCGATCTCGGCAGTGCTGGGCCGGCTATGGGCCGATCTCGGCAGTGCTGGGCCGGCTATGGGCCGATCTCGGCAGTGCTGGGCCGGCTATGGGACGATCTCGCCCGTACTGGGCCGGCTATGGGCCGATCTCGGCAGTGCTGGGCCGGCTATGGGCCGATCTCGCCCGTACTGGGCCGGACACGGGCCGATCTCGGCAGTGCTGGGCCGGCTATGGGCCGATCTCGCCCGTACTGGGCCGGCTATGGGCCGATCTCGGCAGTGCTGGGCCGGCTATGGGCCGATCTCGCCCGTACTGGGCCGGCTATGGGCCGATCTCGGCAGTGCTGGGACGGCTATGGGCCGATCTCGCCCGTACTGGGCCGGCTATGGGCCGATCTCGGCAGTGCTGGGCCGGCTATGGGCCGATCTCGGCAGTGCTGGGACGGCTATGGGCCGATCTCGCCCGTACTGGGCCGGCTATGGGCCGATCTCGGCAGTGCTGGGCCGGCTATGGGCCGATCTCGCCCGTACTGGGCCGGACATGGGCCGATCTCGGCAGTGCTGGGCCGGCTATGGGCCGATCTCGCCCGTACTGGGCCGGCTATGGGCCGATCTCGGCAGTGCTGGGACGGCTATGGGCCGATCTCGCCCGTACTGGGCCGGCTAAGGGCCGATCTCGGCAGTGCTGGGCCGGCTACGGGCCGATCTCGGCCGTACTGGGCCGGACATGGGCCGATCTCGCCCGTACTGGGCCGGCTATGGGCCGATCTCGGCAGTGCTGGGCCGGACATGGGCCGATCTCGGCAGTGCTGGGCCGGCTATGGGCCGATCTCGCCCGTACTGGGCCGGCTATGGGCCGATCTCGGCAGTGCTGGGACGGCTATGGGCCGATCTCGCCCGTACTGGGCCGGCTATGGGCCGATCTCGGCAGTGCTGGGACGGCTATGGGCCGATCTCGCCCGTACTGGGCCGGCTATGGGCCGATCTCGGCAGTGCTGGGCCGGCTACGGGCCGATCTCGGCCGTACTGGGCCGGACATGGGCCGATCTCCCCCGTACTGGGCCGGCTATGGGCCGATCTCGGCAGTGCTGGGCCGGACATGGGCCGATCTCGGCAGTGCTGGGCCGGCTATGGGCCGATCTCGGCAGTGCTGGGACGGCTATGGGCCGATCTCGCCCGTACTGGGCCGGCTATGGGCCGATCTCGGCAGTGCTGGGACGGCTATGGGCCGATCTCGCCCGTACTGGGCCGGCTACGGGCCGATCTCGGCCGTACTGGGCCGGACATGGGCCGATCTCGCCCGTACTGGGCCGGCTATGGGCCGATCTCGGCAGTGCTGGGCCGGCTATGGGCCGATCTCGCCCGTACTGGGCCGGCTATGGGCCGATCTCGGCAGTGCTGGGCCGCACATGGGCCGATCTCGGCAGTGCTGGGCCGGCTATGGGCCGATCTCGCCCGTACTGGGCCGGCTATGGGCCGATCTCGGCAGTGCTGGGCCGGACATGGGCCGATCTCGGCAGTGCTGGGCCGGCTATGGGCCGATCTCGCCCGTACTGGGCCGGACATGGGCCGATCTCGCCCGTACTGGGCCGGCTATGGGCCGATCTCGGCAGTGCTGGGCCGGCTATGGGCCGATCTCGCCCGTACTGGGCCGGCTATGGGCCGATCTCGGCAGTGCTGGGCCGGCTATGGGCCGATCTCGCCCGTACTGGGCCGGCTATGGGCCGATCTCGGCAGTGCTGGGCCGGACATGGGCCGATCTCGGCCGTGCTGGGCCGGCTATGGGCCGATCTCGCCCGTACTGGGCCGGACATGGGCCGATCTCGGCAGTGCTGGGCCGGCTATGGGCCGATCTCGCACGTACTGGGCCGGACATGGGCCGATCTCGGCAGTGCTGGGCCGGCTATGGGCCGATCTCGCCCGTACTGGGCCGGGTCCAGGAGTGGTGTCCAGACCCTGGGCCGACCCAGGCTGTGGGTGGTGCATTTTGGTGCATTTTCCGTCGGTTTAGGTGAAAATTGTCGAATTTTGTCGAAATTTGACGACAGGTGACGAACAGCGAGAATCCCCGAAAAACCGGTTTTTAATTCATTTTTGGGGGGGGTCTTCGCTGACGAAGTTTTTGTCGAAGACCCCTGTCGTCGTCGTCAGAACACTGCCGTCTTCGGTGAAAAACCCCCTGAAACAGCCGTTTTCCTAATTATGTGACGAACGACGAAGTTTGTCGAAGTTTGTCGACCAGCGAAGACCCCCAGTATGTGGCGAGTAAGTGTGCCGAATTCGCCAGTATACCGTTTCCATATACCGTATACGTAAATATTTTGGAACGCTGGTGGGTTGGCGTTCCAGATTTTTTTCGTTCCATAATATTTACAGGGCTTTCTGCGACTCGGGGACTTGGACCAGGTGATCGGACGGCATGCAGAGTCCCTGACGGGACCTACTCGTGCACTTTTCGCGCGATTCCTGACGCAAGCCGTCCTCACCACCGAGTCCCCAACTGGCCCTGTAAATATTTTGGAACGTAAATATTATGGAACGGACCGGCCAAAAATGGGCCCGTTCCATAATATTTACGTTCGATAATATTTACGTATACGGTAGTACTATGTGTCCAGTATATAGTCACTATATAGTGGCAACTTATAGTGGACAAAAATAGTACTACTTTTTTTTTGATCCCACCGTGAGGGCATGCCGTTGTGCACTGAAAAACAGCTCAGGCAACTCTAGAAGACGGCTAGTTTGCTCGAAGACGTCGTGAATCGGAAAAAAATAGCGTTGGGCGCCCGCTCCAGCAAAGAAGAAATAAAAGGAATCTACGTGGGGGTGGTGTGTGTCCATATGTGTGTGAGGGGGGGCGGTGGTGTTTAACGTTTCTGCTCATTGCATCCAACAGCGGGAGGGGGGTGGGGAGAAACGTGGCACCTGCCTGTGGATTTTTATCATGTGACTCACAGGTGAGGGTGACGTGCTGCCGAGATTGTTCGCTTGTGGGATTTGGGTCGGCATGTGATGGCATGCACCACACGTGCAGACTTGCAGACTTGCGAGTCTTTCCGCAGGCTGCTGTTCAGTGATATGGGATGTGCTCGCGCAACCCCCCAAACACTACCTTGCGGATGTTGCGTGAGAGAGGCAGGACTTTCTGTACACTCTATTTTACCCCCCAGGGACTACCTCTCCAGCCCCGGCCTTCCTCCTCCTCCCTGTGGTTTGTCCATATGCGAATCAACTAGCCCCCGTGTGTCGAGTTATCCCCAATGGGTGCGCGAGGAAGGAGCAGATGGTTCCTTCTCTCCGTGCCAGCCGCCTCTGTGTGTCTCATTCGGTCAAACCGTGCCACTTTGGGGCCGGTTTTTTGTGAGGCACGCATGCAGTCTACCACCTCCCCCTTTTTTCTTCCTCTCACCTTTCTGCATTTTCTTAGCGGAGGCACCTCCCCCCCCCCCCGATGCGACCCCAATGCAACAACAACAGTTCTCCCAGTCATATTCTTATTTGTTTCTACTGGGGGGCTACCAGGGGGCTCCTGTCAAGTGTCAAAAGGGCCAGGTGTGACTGGGTGAGAAAAAGCGAGCAACAACCCCACCCCCCTCACTGGCTGACGAGCTGTGACGAGCTGTGACTGGTAGCGAGGGCCCCCAAAGGGCACAGCGCTTTGGGCAACGAAAAAAAAATGAAAACAGCCTCCTCATCAGACTGCGGAGTTGCTTTTGCTCTGATCCCCGGATTTGGCGCACAAACAACAGCCTTGTCTTTTAGGAGGGGGGTGGTGGCGGCGGGGGTGGGGGTGGGGGGTGCCCAGTTCTTGCACAGTGCTGTTCATGAGATATTGTGCGCCAATCCCCCACCGAGCGGTGGTGGTGGTGGTGGTGTGGTGCC
This sequence comes from Rhynchopus euleeides, assembly GCA_963210315.1. Classification (NCBI taxonomy): domain Eukaryota; phylum Euglenozoa; class Diplonemea; order Diplonemida; family Diplonemidae; genus Rhynchopus; species Rhynchopus euleeides. Next base: position 2,187,172 of record OY723257.1, read on the forward strand.
CATCCCCAACGCGATCAGGCTGTTGTCAGCCAGGCTTTTCAGTTATTCTTTCTTGGCACGCTACTTTCTTCGATTCTGCGATTGTGGTTCTGTCCATAATTGGCACTCCCCCCCCCCCCCCTCCGCACCCTGCGGGATGACTGCGCGTGGGAATGCACCCCTTCCCGCCTACCCAAGCCGGCTCTGCCACCGCCATGTATTTTCCATTTGAGGGCCGTGGCCACAATGCAGGTGTTGTGTCCGTGCAAATCACTGCAGAACATTACCCTGTCGTCATCAGGAGTGGCGGTGGCGGTGGTTCTTGACAAACCCCCCCCCCCCCCAGCTCTTCTCGTTCTTTCAGATTTCCTACCCCCACACATGCCGTTCTGTCTATGGGTGCCGTGTGTGACAGGTGATACTTTATGTTGGACTACCCGTGCGGCCAGAAGAACACGAAATGGCGAGGGGCGGGGGGGGGGGGGGGCTGGAAGCACGGGTCAAGAATCATTCGAAAATTGTTCAATTTCTATACCACACCAGGGCTCCGTGCCGGTGCCAAACAAAGGATAGCGGGGCACAGCGCAGCTTGGGCGACAAAATACAAACCTCCACACAGCAGGGGCTGCGGGAGTTGATTTTGTTGTGCCCGAGGGAGTGTGTTGGAGCGTTTGGAGAACACCAACTGCCGTTGCCCCCCCCCCCCCCCCTTTCTCTCTTGTGATGCACCCGGCTGCATTAGTTTTGCCCCGGATTTTGACACACAGCCACAGGCCTATCTTCTTTGTCGTGTGTGGGGGGTCTTCGCTACGCGGTCCGACGAGCGCAGAGTTCGGTGCATTCCATCTATGGTTTGTTGTGAGGGAAACGCCGGAGGTTGCCTCACACTGCCTGATGGTGAAGACCCCCGTAGCCTGTGATTAGGTCACAGTGCAAAGGAACACACGAGTGGCCAATGCTACAACGACGTAGTGCACAACGTGGGGGGACGGATACAAAGTAAAAAAATGGACTATGCGGGACTTGTACCTGTACCAGAGGAGGAGGTGGCAGACATGGGAGTGACAGCAATCGCCCGAACTCCCTCTCCGATACTTGCATTTCCATCTAACGTGACTGTCATTGCGGTTGGAAGCGGAGTTGGCAATCGGAAGAAAATCAAAAGCGCCGCCGTTCTCTCAGGCCCCCCTTGCCTGCCACAGGGTGGGGCCAGCACACACGCGTTCATTTCAACAGCTCCTTTGGAAAACCTCATTGTCTGGGCAAAGGCTGCACCCCTGCTGCATGAAGGGCCCCAACCTCCTGTCACTCTGGTTTTTTTGGAGCGCCCCGAGGCGCTTCGAATGCTGCCACGTGGCACACAGTTGTGGCGGGTGGGCGTGTGGGTCTGGCTGTCGTGCACAGGGGTTTTTCAACAAGAAACTCCCCTTCACACGTCTTGCCGCCTTTGCCGCACCTCACGGAGACATTGTCTGTGTGGGGTGCAGCATCGTGTCGTGCGATCGCAACGGAGGCGCCGGTGTCGCAACTCGGTGCGATACCAGACGTGACATCCGACACACGGTGCCACAATGACTGGGAGGACCCGCCCGGCGGATGTCCTCCAGTTGAACGGAAAGAAATAGCATTGCTGGGTATTCGTTTTGGTTTGGTATATACAGCTTTCTCGTCAGAACCCCAGACGTGTCTTTACCCTGGAAAAATATCCCCACCCCCCACCCCGCACCCCGGGGGCTGCTAGATGCATGGCTAACAGCCGTTCAAAAAAATGCATCAGACTGTGCCAATGCAATGCCGAGACTGTCGGGAGGTCGTTTGTGAGCTCATCAGGGTAGATACCCCCAAACTGGCTTCCGCCAAATGGCGTAGCCCTGAAGTAATTCGCTGGAAGCCTTACCCGCCCCGCAGTTACTGTTCAACACATGCCGGGCATCACCCACTGCGTGGCTGACACAGGCACACCACCACCACAGACAGGTGCACTTTGGGCCTGTGCCCTGTGCCATGGCCCTCAGGGCGGCTCTGCTGCCTGTGCTATGGGCAGCTGTGCAGGCAGAGAATGATGCCCTCCAGCACAAGGAGTCGTTCCCGAAAGACTTTCCGACAGCGCACATCGTGCTTGTGGCTCTGCCGCTCAGCCTGTTCGGCATTGCCATCATCGCGGTGGGTGTGCGGTCCTTCATCCGCACGGTGCGGCTGACGGTGGTGCTGGTGCTGGGCGTGTGGTTTGCACTGGTGGCGGTGGGTATCCTCTCGTGGGCCGTGTCGTACGCGGTGTCGCGTGGTGTCATCCTTGAACGTGCAGAGCACAGCATCACGCAGACAGCAGGCTATGCGGCATCGCTGGTGTCAGGCGAGTTCACCCTCGGAGTTACAACGATGCAGATGTTGCAGATGATGGGCGTCGCTGGGCAGCTGACGATAAACGAGTCGTGGCCAGCGCCAGATATCATATTCGACCGGGCGATGTCCACTGTGCTGAAGAAGAGCTCGGTGTTCCTGTTGTACTACGGGACACGTGATGGGATCCTGCACGGGCTAAGAAAAGATGCAGCCGAGAACCTGACTGTTCATTACGTCACGGCACGGGAGGGGGACTACCTGCCTGAATGGGTGGCCTGTGATGCCCATGACTTTGGGTCCAACTGCAACGTCACGGCACGCCCTGCTGCGTGTGCCAACCACAGCTCGGAAGCTGCATCTCAGTGTCGTGCGTCGTGTGGCTTCCCTTCCAGCGGTGAGAACTGTGCCGGCCACCTTGTGGAATTCACATCCACAACCACGGACACTGTCCACGCCGAGACCGCCATATTCCGCGCTCCAGAGAAGCTAGTTGTTCATGCACATCCAGGATACGACCCCAGACAACGTCCGTGGTTCACCCGCAGTGTAGGCCCTGTGTGGTCTGCGCCGTACATGTTTCCAACTGGGGACACAGGGATAACCGGTAGCGGGGCGGTGTACTACCGCGACACATTCCTGGGAACAGTGGCGGCCGACTTCACCCTCGGTTCAATGAATGAATTTATGGCTGGTGTGAAGCCATCTGAAAACGGCGTTGCCTTCCTGATGACACGTGACGAGCTGTTGATCGGCAGCAGCATGACGCCACAGGAGCTGGCTGCGGATACGGGTGTCGTTGCCACAAACAGCTACATCGTGATTGAGATGAAGAAGTATCCACACACCGAAGAGGAATCGAAGATTGTCCTAGCCGTGGGTGCGGTGAAGGCAAAGTGGGGATCCCTGACATTGGCGGTCGGAAGCACAATGTACCAACACAGGGGGTACGTGGTGGTGTCGTACCCTGTGGACATCCAGGGCTTGCCACTGCTGCTGGTGCTGAGCATGCCCTTCTCGGACGTGATGGGGGAGGCAGACACGGCGTCAACGCTTTCTCTTGCGATTGTGGTGGCTGTCAGCGTGTCGATCGGGCTGCTGGTGGCGGGTGGGACGATGCTGGCCCTGCATCCGCTCGGGGCGCTGCGGCGCGACATGTGCGACGTTGCGTGCATGCAGCTGGAGAGCCACGAGAGCCTTGCGTCCAGCAGCCTGACGGAGATCCGGTCCATGCAGGAGTCGTTCCTGACCATGGTGGGGCAGCTGCGCGAGTACAAGACCTTCATCCCAGCTGCCGTGTTCCAACACCACGGGTCTCTCAGCGACGAGGTGCCTGCACCAGGCCTGGGTGACAGACATGCGGCGATCGTCTTCACCGACATCATCGGGTCGACGCGTCTGTGGGAGATGTGTCCCGACGACATGCGTATCGGGCTCAACATGCACAATTCGCTGATCCGTGGCAGCCTGCGGAACCTCGGCGGGTACGAAGTGAAGACCATCGGCGACTCGTTCATGGTGGCGTTTGCGACACTGGAGGACGGTGTGCGCTTCGGTGTGGACGTGCAGAAGGGCCTGGCACAGGTGGTGTGGCCGGACGCGCTGGCAGAGGCGGGCGGAATCCAGGTCCGCATCGGGGTGCAGTTCGGGGAGGTGGCGCCCGAGCACAACGAGGTCGTGAACCGGTACGACTACTTCGGGCCAACAGTGAACAGGGCTGCGAGGCTGGAGGCGTGTGGGGTGGCGGGTGCTGTGGTCGTGCAGTCGCGGTGTGTCGGGGAGGTGGCGGGGATGGGGATGGAGCTCGACGTCGTGCCGCTGGGTGCACGTTTGCTCCGAGGCATCGAAGAAATGATCGAGGTGCATGCACTGACGCCGCCTGGTGTGAATGTGCGGTTTCTCGAGACAAGCGGCAACCCCTTGCAACCGCGGCAATCCACCAGCCAGAGCAGCACGGGGTCGGACTCTTCGGTCATGTCAGCGGGGCGTTCCCATTTCGACACGCTGAAGGTGAAGCAAGCGACGGTCTGCATGGCTGGGGCTGTGCCGAGCACGGCAGATAACGACCAGCTGACGCCCGCAGCTGAACGCCCCCTTGTTGTGTCACTGACGGGACTGGTTGCGTCTTGCGAGAGGACGAATGGGACCATGATTGCTGTTGTCGGCGATGTTGTCGTGGCTGGGTGGAACGTGATGGTGCGGTGCGGGGACCACACAGACCAGGCCTTCCGTTTCATTGGGATGGCCAGCGCGCGGCAACACCTGCGGTGCGGGATGGCGGCTGGGAAAGTGCTTGCAGGCTACGTGCGTGCTGCAGGGCAGCGGTTCATCAGCGCCGCTGGGGATCCCATGTCTGTGTGCATGATGCTGCATGCACGTGCCCTCACCGGCCCATCAATGCTGTTCGCAACAGGCGACATGGCGACGGAGTATGCGCTGGACGCCTCTGACGTCCTGAAGGCGGCAGGCAGGATGGAACGGGAAGGCCGCCCCACGCTGCACATCTACGAACTGCTCCGTGACGAGGTGCAGGAGTGGTGCTCTGACAAGCAAGCGAGGGTGTACACACGAGCCACGCGCAACCCACGGAAAGACGGCGTTATGAGCTGCCCTGTACATGCCGTCTTTGCTGATGTGGATCAACTTAGCGGTAGTGACCTATCCCCTCTGTAAATCCTCGCGCTGCCTGCCCTGCACATCCACCTGCACCAAAGGCATTCCGCACACCTGACAAACGAAACCACGCTGAGGCAGCGGGGAATTCCGGACGTGTCAGAGTGGGCCCGGTGGGTCCCGGGGGCTTCACCCCTGTGTGCCCCCATGTGTCAAATCCCTGTGGTGTTTTGGTTTTTGGTCCCTTCTTTTGATCATCACCCCTTCAAAGTTGTGGAGGTCAAGTGTCGCCCTTGCTGTTCTCTCCTCCGCTGCCCCCTCCCCCCCCCCCCCCCCCCTCCCCCCATCGCACGTAGCAGGACAAACAAAGGTTCCCCCCCCCCTCCCCCACGTGTGGATTTTTAATACCGTGGAACAATCAATTCTACATTCTACTCTTTACCCCCCTCCTCCCCCTCCTCCATCTTCCAAAGAGTGGTGTTTGCGTCCCACCAACGTTATTTTGCTGTGGTTGTTTTGGCTGTTGTTGATTTGTTGCATTGCCAAATATCAGCTCTACCTCGTCTCACTTGTTGTTCCGTTGGTAAGACATGGCTCTAGGGCGATTGTTCTGCTACACGCCTGTCCCTCTAACCCTTTGGTGACTCGCTGCGCGAGGGGTGCTTCTTCGGGGTTCGATCCGATATTCCTTCCTTTCCCTTCCTTTCCCTTCTTTTGCAAAGCTCGCACTCGCCCCACTCTCGGCCTGCTGCCTTCGGGCGACCCTGCTGCAGGAGAGTGGCGCTGTATCACCAACAATTCATCTACAGGGCACAAAGGCCAGGCGAAGGCGAAGGCAACTTCCCAGAGCTGGAGGGGGACGGACTGCTCCTTTTGTTTCGCCTCGCACCTGTCTCCCCCCTTGGGCCCTATGTCGTCGTAGTGTTGGGCGATGCGTGTTCTTCTGCAGGGCCAGTCCTGTAAAGAGGACTGCCCCTGGAATAGAAACACGCATAGGCGCCAACACTGCGACCCTTCAACAAGTGTGGGTGTCATTATGGCCCCCAGCAAAGGCAAAGACTGCTCCTAACACGTAGCGGCTGGCGGGGGCTCGGAGAGGAAGGTGTGTGATTCGCCTTCATCGAGGGCGGTGCCTGACATAAAAAGGTGTTCAGGATGAACAGCTACCTATTCCACGGCTTCTGCCGTGGCCTGGGTGTGGTGCGTGGGCTGCATTGATGGTTCCTTCCGGAGCGATGTGCTGCAGCGGTGTGGAAAAAAAAGGGTTATGTCTGTTCCTGTCATCAAATCCAAATCCCCAGCGTTGTTTGCGGTTCACAACTCGCGATTCCCAACTTCCCTTTGCACAGCCCCCACAGCGCCTGACGTCGCCCGAAGGCAGGGGGTTTCGTCTAGCCACATGGTGACACCACCCACTGTCGCCCCACGACTTCATCGTCAGCTTGTTCCCGGCCCGCTTGGTGGGCAACCACCCATCCACAGGCCCTTTCTCCCCCTGTCATTGTCGGATACTTGTTCTGACCCAGAGAGGCGCGATCGTGTTTCCACGGCGATGGCCCTCCTTTGGTTCAGGAAAGACGCACGAATCGCACAATACTGTTCCGTAGCTAGTCACCTGTCATAGTCTGGGGTCGCCACCCCAGGCAGTGTGAGGTGTGCCCATGCCTCGGCTCTTTCACTCCTGATGCAAGCGCTCATGGTCGGGAAGCCATCCCAAGCAGTTTCGGTCGTGCAGTAAGACCTTCGGGAAACATTGTACACTGTTGCCTGGTTGTCTTTGGGCATCAAGCTAGCCAGCGATACCAAAAGAATCCCATTCACAAGTGCGTGTTGTGTCGTTGTGGGGGTTGTTGGTTGTCTTGATTTATCCTCATGCAATGTCCACTTGAGTTGATCTGATTTGGCGGTGTTTGGCGGTGTTGCGTGCCGGAAACTATTTAAGGCGTCACTCGGAAGTGACCCACTTGCAGAGCCACACCTCACCCCAGGTGTGCGCATTTCACATCGCCCCCATGTTTGCTTCGTTCCCATTTCAGTTTTGTTGGCTATTTTTTTTCCCACACCCGCAGCAGGCGTGTGGGGTGTTCTCGCGATCGACGAATACCCGCTGGTTCTTCTCTCCCCTTTCTGATTTGCAGACGCATAGTTGCTGGCATGCGGGTAAGGAGGCCCTCAGGAGGGGTCGGAGCCCTGGCGGAGCACGGCGAGTGGTGTGGCTCGCAGCAGGCCGGTTCTGGGAATGAACTGCTCCTGCTTCGATTACCCGGGAGTCCGTGGAGCCACAGAGTATGGATGGGAAGACGTGCAGAAGGCAACAGGAGTAGCCACCGGCCGGAGCTGAAGAACCCTGCCCCCCGGAACCCGGACCTCATGATTTGGGTGTGTTCCTTCCCATGTGTCAGGGAAGCATCGTAGGGTGCCAAAAGCCCACGCCACGTCAGCCAGAGACCCACATATGAGACAGGCCGGCTTTGCTTGCTCTGTGCAGGTGCACTTGCCGTGCCCTTCCAGAGCCTCTGCTGGAAGTGTTTTCAATCACCACACCACCACAGACAGGTGCACTTTGGGCCTGTGCCCTGTGCCATGGCCCTCAGGGCGGCTCTGCTGCCTGTGCTATGGGCAGCTGTGCAGGCAGAGAATGATGCCCTCCAGCACAAGGAGTCGTTCCCGAAAGACTTTCCGACAGCGCACATCGTGCTTGTGGCTCTGCCGCTCAGCCTGTTCGGCATTGCCATCATCGCGGTGGGTGTGCGGTCCTTCATCCGCACGGTGCGGCTGACGGTGGTGCTGGTGCTGGGCGTGTGGTTTGCACTGGTGGCGGTGGGTATCCTCTCGTGGGCCGTGTCGTACGCGGTGTCGCGTGGTGTCATCCTTGAACGTGCAGAGCACAGCATCACGCAGACAGCAGGCTATGCGGTATCGCTGGTGTCAGGCGAGTTCACCCTCGGAGTTACAACGATGCAGATGTTGCAGATGATGGGCGTCGCTGGGCAGCTGACTATGAACGAGTCGTGGCCAGAGCCAGAGATTATATTCGACTGGGCGATGTCCACTGTGCTGAAGAAGAGCTCGGTGTTCCTGTTGTACTACGGGACACGTGATGGGATCCTGCACGGGCTGGAGGCGTACGAAGGGGCAGAGCGAAGGCATTTGGTCACGGCAAAGGAGGGGGACTACCTGCCTGAATGGGTGGCCTGTGATGCCCATGACTTTGGGTCCAGCTGCAACGTCACGGCACGCCCTGCTGCGTGTGCCAACCACAGCTCGGAAGCTGCATCTCAGTGTCGTGCGTCGTGTGGCTTCCCTTCCAGCGGTGAGAACTGTGCCGGCCACCTTGTGGAATTCACATCCACAACCACGGACGCTGTCCACGCCGAGACCGCCATATTCCGCGCTCCAGAGAAGCTAGTTGTTCATGCACATCCAGGATACGACCCCAGACAACGTCCGTGGTTCACCCGCAGTGTAGGCCCTGTGTGGTCTGCGCCGTACATGTTTCCATCGGGGCACACGGGGGTGACTGCCAGTGCGGCGGTTTACTACCGCGACACATTCCTGGGAACAGTGGCGGCCGACTTCACCCTCGGTTCAATGAACGGATTCATGGAGAATGTGAAGCCATCTGAAAACGGCGTTGCCTTCCTGATGACACGTGACGAGCTGTTGATCGGCAGCAGCATGACGCCACAGGAGCTGGCTGCGGACACGGGTGTCGTTGCTACAAACAGCTACATCGTGATTGAGATGAAGAAGTATCCACACACCGAAGAGGAATCGAAGATTGTCCTAGCCGTGGGTGCGGTGAAGGCAAAGTGGGGATCCCTGACATTGGCGGTCGGAAGCACAATGTACCAACACAGGGGGTACGTGGTGGTGTCGTACCCTGTGGACATCCAGGGCTTGCCACTGCTGCTGGTGCTGAGCATGCCCTTCTCGGACGTGATGGGGGAGGCAGACACGGCGTCAACGCTTTCTCTTGCGATTGTGGTGGCTGTCAGCGTGTCGATCGGGCTGCTGGTGGCGGGTGGGACGATGCTGGCCCTGCATCCGCTCGGGGCGCTGCGGCGCGACATGTGCGACGTTGCGTGCATGCAGCTGGAGAGCCACGAGAGCCTTGCGTCCAGCAGCCTGACGGAGATCCGGTCCATGCAGGAGTCGTTCCTGACCATGGTGGGGCAGCTGCGCGAGTACAAGACCTTCATCCCAGCTGCCGTGTTCCAACACCACGGGTCTCTCAGCGACGAGGTGCCTGCACCAGGCCTGGGTGACAGACATGCGGCGATCGTCTTCACCGACATCATCGGGTCGACGCGTCTGTGGGAGATGTGTCCCGACGACATGCGTATCGGGCTCAACATGCACAATTCGCTGATCCGTGGCAGCCTGCGGAACCTCGGCGGGTACGAAGTGAAGACCATCGGCGACTCGTTCATGGTGGCGTTTGCGACACTGGAGGACGGTGTGCGCTTCGGTGTGGACGTGCAGAAGGGCCTGGCACAGGTGGTGTGGCCGGACGCGCTGGCAGAGGCGGGCGGAATCCAGGTCCGCATCGGGGTGCAGTTCGGGGAGGTGGCGCCCGAGCACAACGAGGTCGTGAACCGGTACGACTACTTCGGGCCAACAGTGAACAGGGCTGCGAGGCTGGAGGCGTGTGGGGTGGCGGGTGCTGTGGTCGTGCAGTCGCGGTGTGTCGGGGAGGTGGCGGGGATGGGGATGGAGCTCGACGTCGTGCCGCTGGGTGCACGTTTGCTCCGAGGCATCGAAGAAATGATCGAGGTGCATGCACTGACGCCGCCTGGTGTGAATGTGCGGTTTCTCGAGACAAGCGGCAACCCCTTGCAACCGCGGCAATCCACCAGCCAGAGCAGCACGGGGTCGGACTCTTCGGTCATGTCAGCGGGGCGTTCCCATTTCGACACGCTGAAGGTGAAGCAAGCGACGGTCTGCATGGCTGGGGCTGTGCCGAGCACGGCAGATAACGACCAGCTGACGCCCGCAGCTGAACGCCCCCTTGTTGTGTCACTGACGGGACTGGTTGCGTCTTGCGAGAGGACGAATGGGACCATGATTGCTGTTGTCGGCGATGTTGTCGTGGCTGGGTGGAACGTGATGGTGCGGTGCGGGGACCACACAGACCAGGCCTTCCGTTTCATTGGGATGGCCAGCGCGCGGCAACACCTGCGGTGCGGGATGGCGGCTGGGAAAGTGCTTGCAGGCTACGTGCGTGCTGCAGGGCAGCGGTTCATCAGCGCCGCTGGGGATCCCATGTCTGTGTGCATGATGCTGCATGCACGTGCCCTCACCGGCCCATCAATGCTGTTCGCAACAGGCGACATGGCGACGGAGTATGCGCTGGACGCCTCTGACGTCCTGAAGGCGGCAGGCAGGATGGAACGGGAAGGCCGCCCCACGCTGCACATCTACGAACTGCTCCGTGACGAGGTGCAGGAGTGGTGCTCTGACAAGCAGGCGACAATGTTCCCCCGCCAGCATGTGGAGGCTGAACCCGCCCCTGCCTTTCACCGTGTGTGCCACATACAGCAGTCGTAATCGGACCTGCTAGGTACACACACCTTCGGGCACGCCCGCCGCCCTCCATCTGTGAGCAGTGACGCCACTGGAATGTGGTTCGTGGTTCCCTCCCCGTCACCCCCTCATGTGCACAAACGGTTTGCGCCCAGTCGCGATCAAACAAGTATTCACGAAATGAGCATTCTTCTTCCAAGTTAACCCGAGGTTGATTGTGCCGAGAGTGCCTCCACGGTTCCCCGCATTCTGACCTGGCCGGTTTTCAAAAGATAGCTGTTCCAGAGAGACCAGGTGAAATCGGACAGGCACATCCATTCGCACAAGCAGTCACGTCCAACGCTAAGATGATTTACAGTTTTTTCCAGCCTTATCCTGCCCAAGAGCGTAGACCACGCCTCTTGCCACCACTTTCTGTATGACGCAGCAGTCGGGCGCTGACCAGTCTGGTCTGGCTCGTCGAATCCGACGTGTCGGAATGCAGCCCTACGCCCGACACCTCGCGTCGTGTGTGTTTGTTACACCCCCCGCCCCCCTTCTGTGCCTTCTGCACAAAGAGTGAACGGAGGTCAAGTCTGCCCTACTCTCCTTCACAGCCCCAAACCAACAGCCCCTCTGTAGACCCCGCACCCCACGCGGGTGTTTGTGCCACGCCAGGTTCGCTGGCGGGGTAAGGGTTGTGGGATCCCAAGGCAGTGCCACAGGGATCATCAGGGTTGTCTCATTGTCGGCGCGCTCCTCTCGGCAAAACAACCCGGATAATGTGCCCCCTTCTTCTCCCTCTCCTCCTCCTTTTCCGTATCCGTAGTGTCCTCCTTCTGTTTGTTTGACAACGTATGGCAGCAGCCTGCCTCCTCGGCTGGACGGAACTTTACAGCGTTTGACGAAGACCGGCAATGGCAACTGGGATACCTAAACGCTTGCCATCTAGGTCTGCCCTGATAGAGCTGGTTTCGTGTTTGCCCGAATCGCCTGAGTCGGCTCGCCCTCGGTGGCCCTGGGTCGACTTTTCGCTGTTTTTCTCGATGCCCATGCTGTCCTTTGGAGGTGGCACTGCACTGTGCTCCGACTCTTGTTGGACCTCTCGTCAGATCACCGAAATACTAGTTCAAATTGTTCAAAAAAAAGGAGCGTTCCAAAGGATGTGGGGACCACCTGTCTCCGATTGGCAGGGATCGGGTGGCACCACCACCCACCTGCTTCACAGCAACGATGTCCATGCCACTCACGGCTCAACCCCCCCAGTCTTCCCGTTCCGGGTCTTGGTGCATGTTTTTGTCTCTTTGCGTGCCCATATTCTTACGCAATTGCTTGTGTTTATTGCATTGCTTGTGTCTCCAGGTGTCTGAGCCCATTATTCCGGCCTGTGATCTCAGGCCAGCTGGGGCCAGTCTCAGGTGGTCACCGTTCCGAGGGATCGTGAGAGGTGACTGAATTGGGTGGCCACGACCAGCCAGTGCTGGCCGTGGCCACCCAATTGGAGTTATCCACTAGAGCGATGGTGCCCGATGGCGGGCGCATTGCAGGCACATGGGCACAGATCAGCGGCATTAAAACAGGCGTTTCTGTCTACATTATTTCGTGAAGGATATTTCGAAGGTTAACACCTTCGGACAGTATCGGACAGTTCGGTGGAGGAAATTTTCCTTTGGATGGGCGGATTCTCCAGTGGATATCCCCCGTGGCGAAAAAATATTTTTTCTCCCAAAAAAACTATCTGTGCCCCCGCTGGATCGTAAAATGACAGCAAAACGAGACAACAAACCAATTACTGCCGAAAGTTGTTTTGTTGGAACGCAGACCCCACTCTTTGTGTACACCACTCCCCGGTCTGATGAAGTGGTGTGAGTGGGGACGCACGATCCAGCTAAAGGCACAGAAAGTTTCCCCAGTTGGCTACGCCGAACTAACAAAAAAATATTTCTGGAAACCAGCTTGGCGAAAAAAATATTTTCGCCACGGGATTTTTGGCCTGGGGGAAAAAAAGTCCGAGTTTCCCTGGAGGTCAGATTTCTTTTCAACTATTTCTCAAAGCCCCGAACTCTGACGCACAGCAGGCCAAGCTGGTCGATACATCGACAGTGAAATTTCTGTCATCGAAGTCGGAGTTCACGACTGTGTCAAAGGCAGGCACCGGAGGACGCTCTGGTTGCGCAGTGGACGACGGTGAAGACGATGCTTCGCCAGTTCCGTCGAGAAGTTGCCAACAGTCACGGACACTTAAGTTGTGTACACTTCCCCGCAAGACTTGCTCGATGATGTCCTCAAGTATGCGAGGTTATTTGGATTCCGGCCTCCCAGTTTCCACTCTGCAGGCTTCGTTTAATGACATTCAGGTCATCCAGACGAACAAAATAATGCAGAGGAAGACCTCGTTTGGGCAATTTGGCAACGGCAAGTACGCGTGTTGGGGCGGAGGTTCCAGAAGGGCGGGGCAGGTCATGACTGACCGAGCGGGTTGAGGTTTCGGCGCCCGAAGGGCGCCGGAAAGTGAAAATGAGGGGTAAAAAAAATTCTGGCAAAATCGAGGGTCGAGAAAATTTTTTCGCCACCGGAAAAACCAGATTTTGGTGTCAGGATACAGCCTGGGATTCTCGTGCGAACACTTCCCACACCCCGACAGGCTGTGGTGTACAGTGAGATGCGCTTGACACTCATGCAAAAGATCTTCACGGGGTGATCTGTGCCCGAAGAGCACCGCCTTTCGTTGGTTTCCTTCTCTTGGGATTCACTAGGTGACACTTGGTATATTAGCTTTTTTTTTACAATCGGGGGTCTTGGCTACGCAGTACGGACAGTTCAGTGATTTCATCTATACTTTTGTGAGGAAAACGCCCGAGGCTGCCTCACACTGCTGGATGGTGAAGACCCCCGTAGCCTGTGATTAGGTCACAGTGCAAAGGATTATGCGGGACAGTGGGTTCGACTGAACCAACTGGGCTGAATATTCGCCGTCGAACCCGGTAGCTGATTGCGTTTTATTTGATCACTTCGTGCATTCTGTCCCACCCTCGCTCTTCCAAACAATAACTGTAGGTGTCGTGCCGAATTCAGAGCCGCCACCGTTCAACATATCTCTTCATCACTGACACGCTCTTCCAATTTACAAGCACCTGGGACCCCCCGTGTATAAGTCCCCCCCCCTTACCCCCGTGTTTAAGTCCCCCCCTGGGGGTCTGGCAGGGGGGGGACTTAAACACAGGGGGACCTAAACACGGGGGTGGGCTGGTCTGGAGGGTCATCAGGTGGCCCCTAGGCCCTCCAGGTGCTGTCAGAGTCGAAAAGTGGGGTGCCAAAAGTCCATCCGGACCGGAATTACCCCCCTACGACAGCAGAGGAAGAGGTCTTCTTGGTCTCCACTGTGCCACCCCCGTGTTTAAGCCCCCCCTTTGTTTAGGTCCGCCCCCCCCGTGTTTAAGTCCCCCCCGGCCGAAAATCGCCTCCAGGGGGGGGACTTAAACACGGGGGGTCCCAGGCATCTTCTATTTTGCGCGATATGATTTTATATTGATCGTCAGGCGCAGCTCAACTGAAACAAAAATCTGTGGTTCTGGATCTTGTGGCACCCACCTCATTCTCACGGCTTCACAACTTGGTGTATGCAGTGTGTTGGTGTGTAGTGCAGGCACTTTGCGCGCAACAAATAGGTTGCCGTGTCTTTTTGTGTGCATTTCCAACAAAGCAGGGCAGCTGAGTCGAGTTGAATCGACGGAAAGGGTTAACCCGCCTCGTGAATGCTGTCATACCGGGCTTGAGGCTAATGTGGTGCCAGCTTTGGGTTGTCTGAAACAACCAAGCCTTGGAAAGCACACTAGTCTGGAGCACGGTTCTGTTTTTATCCCACTCAAGCCTCCGAAGGTGATAAACCTTGATGAAACACCCAATCAACATACACCTACCGTACCGGGAAACATTCTGGAACAGTATTCCGGAACCAAGACCAGGCTCCTCAGACCAAACGCCATTCAAATCGGCCATACCCCAGACCCCAGTGGCCTCACTGATCTGTCTGGAACGTAAAAATGTTGGACCTTCTGGAACCCCTTGCAGGCCTAACATTCGTACGCAGAATATTGATTCCAGATTAGTTCCCGGTACGGTCACGTCTTCTTTTCTTCATCGTTTGGAGGATGAGTCCCAACCCCACAAATCACATCAACCCTTCGTTCTCTGTGTATGGTGTTCTTGTTTCCTCCGCCGTCTTCCCATACGTTTGGGGGTGGGAGAGGGGTGGAGGTGGTGCTCTTCGCTCATCGGTTGCCTCCGGTAGCCTTTCGGCGCCTCCCCTCATCAAAACATGGGGGTGATGCGCCGAACTCACTTGTCTGCACCGCTCAGCAAAGGCACGCCCTTCTGCTATTTTCTTGTTAGCTCGGCGCAGCCAACTGGGGGAACTTTCTGTGCCTTTAGTGGGGTCCTCCGTCCCCACTCACACCACTTCATCAGACTGGGAGTGGTGTACACAAAGAGTGGTATGCGTTCCAGCAAAGCAACTTTCAGCAGTACTTGGCTTGGTGTCTTGTTTTGCTGTCACTTCACGATCCTAGCGAGGGCACATCGATCGTGTCTTGATCGCTTGCGGAGCGTTTCAACTGCATGGAACGCTCGAACACCTGTACTATGGGAAGTGGTCACCTGCACAATGTGAAGTGGCCAGAAGTGGAGGACCTGCACTCGTAGCACCTGCACGATCAGTACTGTTCCTGTCTAGAAGTCCACCGTGTGTGGGGGGGGAGGGGGGGGCTTTCTGTGCAATTTGTTTTACTGTATTGTTGCGACCTCCCTACCCCCTCCGCATTTTTTGCAGTCACTATCCGATGGCAGGGCAGGCTCTTGTTTATTGCACGAAATGTTGGTTCTCTTCCCCACATCTCGTAATGCCGCCTTTTCGGCGAGAAGCCGAAAAGGGGAGCCTCGCATGAGTACGGAGGCACGCTGGCAGCACAGCCAATGCTTTCAAACGGTTCAGCTGATTGGCGCTGGGTTCGTCCTGCCCGGTGGTTTGCACAATTATGATTCGCCGACGCTGTCTCGGACGCCCAGGTGCTTTGGTTGGTTCTACGCTATTCGTGCGATCGCTATGGTTTACTGCTTGGGGTGCCCCTGAATTTAAACCGCACCCCATCCATCCCTCCCTCTCTTCGTGTATTCCCCGGCGCGAAAGCGCACATTATGAAGAATTTGTTGCTGTTACGGGAGCTGCATGCATTGTGCCACTGTGTCATGGTCATCACAACTTTGGTGTTTTGTTGACAGGGCGGCAAAAACGAATGAAAACCGCCGTCATCCCAAATAATCAAGAATCTGATGCGAACCAACCCTCTCAGTGACCCTGGGTAGATGTTGCCGATCCACCGTGAAGCGCACCCGCCACCCCCTTCTCCCCTCCCCTTCGTTCTACCATCAATCCCCCCCTCTCCCCGACGCCAGCACAAGCTGTTTTTGTGCAACGCAGCCTTTGGTTTCAAACACCCCGATCCACACACAGACCCTGCACACCACAAGGCCGCCGGATCCAGATGGGTGTCAAGACACGCGCTGTGGCAGGGCTGGCAGGTGCCATCGGTGTGGGCGGCTTCGCTGCAGGGCACTATGACGAGGGCATCGGGCGGAGCCAGACCTTCTGGGCCCGCGCCTTCCCCATCTTCCTGAGGTACCGTTGGGTGCAGATGCTGAACCGCGACCTGGGCCTGATCAGCGACGAGGATGCCAACAGCCGCTACGAGGCTCTGCACGAGATCTGCTCCCCCCTGGCACGCGACGTGTGCCTCGACATGCGTGGGTTCTACCTGAAGAACGCACAGATGATGGCCACCCGCGAGGACTTCTTCCCCCCGCAGTACATCGAGTGGATGCGCAAGACGGAGGACCAGGCACCCACACCCTTCAGCGAGGGCGACGCCGAGAAGATCGTCGCTGAGGAGCTGGGCCGCCCTCTCGAGGAGGTCTTCAGCTTCTTCGACCCCGTCCCCTCGGGTGTCGCCTCCATCGGGCAGGTCCACCGCGCTGTGCTGCGCGACTCGGGTAAGGAGGTTGCTGTGAAGGTGCAGCACTGGGGTGCCGAGGAGCTGTTCTCGGGTGACATCCGCACGCAGAAGAACTTCTGCAAGTGGTTCATGCCGCAGCACGTCCCTGCCATGGACGAGATCGAGAAGCAGCACCTCACGGAGTTCAACTACGTCGAGGAGGCGAAGAACCTCGACACCATCAAGCGGCAGATCGACCCGAAGTGGTCCTCCAAGATTGCAGTCCCTGGGTCCCACCCTGAGTACTGCACCAAGCGTGTCCTCACAATGGACTACCTGCACGGGGTGAAGCTGATTGACGGCATCCGCAGGTCGTACCGCGACTTGGCGGAGCGCATGGGGAAGTCCCTCGAGGATGTGGAGGAGGAGCAGCGCCGCAGGATCCGCAGCGGCGAGCTCAAGCTCCGCAGCACACGCGAGGAGTCGCAGCACGCAACCCGCGTGCACACCATGGTGCGCGTGCAGGACTGTGCGATGAACTTCCTCCGCCTCCTGGCGAACCTCACGCCCTTCCCCTACCTCTGCAACCTGCTGCGTGGGGGCGGGCTGCGCCCCCTCGCCCTGCAGTGGACTGCGCTGCCGCTCGACCTGGGGACCATCCTGGAGACCCTGATCCGCGTGCACGGTGACCAGCTCTTCCTCAACGGGTCCTTCAACTGCGACCCCCACCCGGGCAACATCCTGCTGATGGACGACGGGCGGCTGGGGCTGATCGACTTCGGGCAGGTGAAGCACCTTGAGATGGATGCCCGCACAGCGCTTGCGGATATTGTGACGAGCCTGGCGAAGGACGACAAGGAGGCGGTGGCGGCGGGGCTGTTCCGCCTGGGTTCCCGCACGACGCACTCCAACGTGGAGGTTGCGTACCGCCTGGGTGCGTTCTGGCTGGACAGGGATACCGACGACATCATGACATGGGGCGGGAAGGTGCTGAACATCGCAGAGTTCATCGACGCCATGGAGGCAGCTGACCCTGTTGTCACCCTTGCGGAGAACCTGATCATGCCTGGGCGGATGTTCATCATCCTGCGTGGCCTCGGGCTGGCGCTGGGCATGCGCATCTCGATGGCGCAGATGATGCAGCCCATTGCAGAGGAGTTCCTGCAGGAGTCGGCAGCGCAGGCGTGACGTGAGATAGAGAGAAAGAGAACGCGGAGGTGATGGGTGATACCTTCATCTTCGCGTTGTGTTTTTTTTTCATTTTTTTGCAATTTTATACTATCATGGTGGGTGGGGTGGGTATAGCCGCGGGAGGTGAGCTGAGGATATGGTCATCATGAAGGTTGGGGGGGGGGGGGGGGGGTGAGGGAGGGAGGGAGGGAGAGAGGGGGGGGGGTGTAATCTACCACGAACGGGTGCGGATACTCTTTCATGAGGGTGTTCGTGCTCTATTTCAGGCGAGGAGGGGAGGGAGGGAGAGAGGGGGGGGGGGGTAGGGGGGGTCAAATGGGGGTGACAAACACGATTTTTCAAAAAACCGGCGCAGAGGCCCCAAAGCCCCCGTAAACCCTCCAAACCCCCCCAGATCGGTCCGGAAACCCATCGAACCCCACTTTTCCACCATTCCGGGCACCTCAGGTGCCCGAATTGGGGTACCTAAATTTTGTGCCACCGTTTGGTACCGTACAGTGCCACTGTGTGGGAGGTTGGAAAAGAAAATGCCCCAACACACCACATCTGAGGGTTGCAATGCATGTTGCTTGCCAACCACGTCATCCGGTGGGTGTCAGGCGCTATGTAGGTGGCATTAGCCAGGTCTTCGATGTGTTCTGGCTTGTATATATACCTCCCTGCCTGCGGCACAGGCACTGCCTTTGTCCCCCACACCAGTCACAGAGAGCGTATTGTACTCGGTCCACGGTTGCTGATTCATTGTGATGCGTTGTATCCTCGAGTGAACGTCACACACTAGTGGCACCACCACCCGCCATCCGAGAGCTGTATTGACTTTGCGCGCTTCCGTTGTATTCACCTCGCCACGCATATTGCACCGTTCAGTACCAGTGCTCTTGGGCCAGGCAAAGTAGACCGCAGCAACTACCAATTCTGGCACAATGGGTACCACGACAGCGCACTTCATGTGTTCCCGGAATGTACAGCTCGTGTTGCAACAGTCGTTGTCAACACATCCCGGTTGTGGAGCACTGCTGCACAGGAATCACACGACCATCTGGACTGTTCCGTACCTACAGGCAGCCTCCCGGTGCATGGTGGCAGGGAGGTATATATACAAGCCAGAACACATCGAAGACCTGGCTAATGCCACCTACATAGCGCCTGACACCCACCGGATGACGTGGTTGGCAAGCAACATGCATTGCAACCCTCAGATGTGGTGTGTTGGGGCATTTTCTTTTCCAACCTCCCACACAGTGGCACTGTCCGGTACCAAACGGTGGCACAAAATTTAGGTACCCCAATTCGGGCACCTGAGGTGCCCGGAATGGTGGAAAAGTGGGGTTCGATGGGTTTCCGGACCGATCTGGGGGGGTTTGGAGGGTTTACGGGGGCTTTGGGGCCTCTGCGCCGGTTTTTTGAAAAATCGTGTTTGTCCACGTAAAAGGGTGGCATTTGACCCCCCCTAGGGGGGGGGGGCAGAGGGATTGCCAGGGAAGCCGAAACGCATCATGAGAACGTGGGCCCTTCCGGAAAGACGAAGAGAGCGAGATGGCGAGAGGGGGCTTGTTTTGTTGTAGGTTTGTAGGTGGTTGTTGCGTGAGGCAGTCTCCGCGTGCAGCTCCCCCGGCAACCCCTGCGTGCGTACAGTGTGTGTCATGGCACACAAAAGAAGTTCTCCTCGCAAAGCTTTGCTATTGCGTCCAGGAGCGAGAGAGAGGGAGGCAGCGAGACAGAGAGACAGAGAGACAGAGAGAGGTTATTCGGGGGAAGCAGCGTGCCAGCGGCACGTTGCTGGTGAGAGGGGTGAGGGAATGGCGAGGGGGGCTGGATCAGAGCCCGCGTCTCGCACGAACTATTGCAGAGAAAAAAAAGAATGTTCCGTTGCGAACCGCTGCCGCCTGGCTGTCTTTCGTACGTCAGGCTGGCCGGTTAGCTCAGCGAAAATATACCAAAACCGAAAAACCCACAATCCCGACATCGGGTGTGCGCAGCAGTGGGGACCTCCGCCCTGTGTCAAGCTGTGTTGGTTTGCCACCTGTTTTTAGGCAGCTCACTTGTGCGCTTCAGAGCGGAAGGGCCCCAGTCCCAATAAAATCAGTGATGTGTGTATCTGTGCATGTGTATGGTCTCCTCTCGCTAGTACAATGATACCTGGCTTGGCCAAATCCTGGTTTTCCAGGCCCGCAACACCGCCAAAAGGATGAGGTCAACTCAGGCGGGATGAGAAGTTTCCAGCTGAGAGAGAGAGAGAGAGAGCTTCAGATCAGTCCGCCATGTACCCACCATCTTCGTAACCAGTTGTCCGTTTTGTTGTTCTTGTCTTTCTCCCTGTTTTGTACCCCGACCACAACGTGGCAGGGGTAGAGGTGGAGGTGGAGGTGGTGGGTGTGCCTCACACCAGTGCCGAGCACCCATCCGATTGACGTGGCGCCTTCCTTATTTTTCTAGCTCTGGCGCTTGCGTTTTGGGGTGAGACGGCCCCAAGTTTCCAGTGGCATGCTTTCGAGCAGACTGATACTCCACCACAGCTGTGGTCGTATCAGGACAGGTGTCGGTGCGCTCGCCCCGACACCCCCTGCGAAGGCATAATTATGTGTGCTCTGTCACAGACAGTGACCTGGACGCCCAGTGTGGGCATCCAGATATCTCCGTTCGGCATCGCTTCTCGTGCATCCCAAGCTTCTGCCTGCTAGTCTCTGTTGGATATCCGTCACCCAGAGGAGCCAGAGGCGGCTTGAGGTTCCAAGTCCCGAGCATCCTTGCCTATGACACTCATTGCACATCCCCACCCTCATGCAGTGCCTGGCTGTTGGGATATCCCTGCAGCGGTCTGTCTGTGCCCTCTCCACCTGTTCGCCTTCTGTCTGTTTTTTTTGTATTTTTCGGCATCTATACAGGGGCCTTCGCTACGCGCGGCAGATGAGGTGCGGTTTTGGTTCACTTCTCCTACATTTGTGAGAATGGCCCCGAGCTTTGTCGAAATTTGCCGGGTAGTGGAGATGCCCTGTGCTCAAAAACTATAAAAGCTGAGTGAATATCAAGAGATCAAGGCAGCAACGAAAGTTGATGTTCTTCGAATACATCCCATGACCCGCCAGGGCGTGTGAACTGCTCGCAAGGATCCGCACGGTGAAAAGTTTCCAGGGTTGGCTGCACCGAACCGGAGAAAAAACGCAGGAAACTGTGCGTCCACCCTCCCTTCTTCCGCAAAACAACCGTTGCAGAAAACACTGCTAGATCAGCAGGTGTGGGGGGGTGGTGGCGGGGGTGATAATTTTTCCTCGACGGCTCCCCTTCAGCTGCCTCGTCAGATTTTAGAACCACAATTTTTTTGGGTGTTCTCGCGATCGACGAATACCCGCGGTTCTTCTCTCCCCTTTCTGATTTGCAGACACAAAGTTTACGGGTGACGACGAGCGACAGAGTAGCGAAGTCGGGAAATCACGAAGCAAATCGTGTAGCTGGAGCTTTCGGATGAGCGTCTTTCAGGCCATTTCACAGGGGCCCAACAGCCTTGAGACAGCAAGCGTGCTCAACAAACGGATCTGTTTCTGGCAGTTGCTGTCCAGGGTGCTTCTACCATGAAGCGAAATGAGTCGATGAGACGATCTTTCGAGCTACGGGCGATAAGGCGAAGCGGGATCGCAGATCACCGAAGTACCGAATGAACGCTGTACATCTGAGCCTTTGGGCTCAACCACATTCGTATTTCCGCCTGCCTGCCGACTTCCCAGAAGCAGAACAACCACTGAAAAGAAAAGCCTTCACCCTTCCCCCCGCCCCCCTGCCTTTTTGCTGAATGCACCCCCGCCCTCACCACACATCCTTCGTATTTTCCCTCTTCCTCACAACACGCAACATACAACTTTTTCAACCCCATTGTTCTATTCTGTCGTGAATCTGCCGCCCTTGCGGCCCGTGCTACCCGTTGGTGTTGTGTGCCTGAGTCCTGATGGGCCAGGGGCACAGCAACTATCTTCTTTGGATGCGTTCCGATTGTGCCCATGGCATGCCCTGGGTGCATTCGCGCCACGACAGGGCAGGCATATGTGTCGCGCCAGTCTGTGCCGGGCAGTAGAGGTGTCGCCAGAGTCCGCTCGGTGCGGCCTCCACTGAACAAACCGTATCACTGCGTGCATCCTTCTTCTGCGTCTTTCTCGCACGAATGCCTACCGCCGCCGTTTGGTGCGGTGCAGACATCTCGTTGCGAAGGCTGCCACCCCAGCTGAAGCAGCGTCAGAGAGGGTTGCGACAGGGATTCTGTTCTGGCACAGAAAATCGCGCGTTTGCAGCAGCGGATACTGCATCACGAGCAACAGATGTGTGCTCGGTGCGTATTTCCACACTGCTGCAAGGCCCCGCCTCCCCCCTTTTCTCGGCGGATACTCTATCCCGTGGAGGGGCCACTTCTGCATCACCCGCCCTTTCCCGGGAATCCACCAAGAGCAGACCCCAGTGGTTGTTGGAAACGGGAAAAAATGATCACACGGTGCCTTGTTGCAGTGTGTGTAGAGAACAGCATCGCCCGTATGTATGTATGTGTGGGCATCGTATTCTTGTGTGTCTGGCTTGGCAGAGCATCCAGGCAAGACTGGCAGGTGGCTAACGATATGCATGCCATCATGCCATCGTCGGATGTTCCCCACATGGTGCTTCCGCAGTGCAATTGGAGCCCACCCTGCGGCTCGTTTGCCCTTTTGCTCCATTTGTTTCGTCTCATCACTCAGTGCACCCCCCGCGCAGGTTTGTGTGGGCAGTTCAGCAACAACAAAACAGAGCTGGCAATCGAGTTGCCGGGGTGCCAGGCAAACGGCTTCAAAAATCCGGTTTCAGGCAAACAACTCTCCGGTTTCATGAGAGGGGGTGGCACGTGCCATTTTTTTCACCGCGAAAAAAGCGACCCCCCCCCCTACTGGGGGGGGCTAAATAGAAGGGGGGGGTCAAATACAAGGGGGGGGGCCTATTAGAAGGGGGGGGTCTGAAAATTCGAAATCCATAAAATTTTTCGCCGAATACAAGGGGGGGGGGGGCTTGTATTCGGCGGAAGCCGAATTTCAGCCAAATTTCAAATTTTCAGCCTGTTTTTCCAGTCATAACAGGCACCCCATGGTCAAAATGACCCCACTGCGGTCCGCACGGAATCCAAACATTCAAAAGAACGGGGTTTTGGACACCAGTGTGGGGGTCCTCGCAGGTTGCTGACTCCCGGGAATATCCTCCCATTATCAGGACCCAAACCAGACCCACATTTCATGTGTGATACTTGGCACCTCCACCCACAAAATGACCCCACCACGATCCGCACGGATTCCGAATAGTACAATGGAAGGCGAAAATCGCGATTCCACGAGGTCACCTGGGGCAAAATTCACCAAAATTTGGAAAATTCGGCTTCCGCCGAATACAAGCCCCCCCCCCTTGTATTTGACCCCCCCCCTTCTATTTGGCCACCCACTGCAAAAATTGCCTAAAATTTTGGGCCCCCAAAAACCCCCAAAAAAACTCGATCCTACGCCGAATACAAGGGGGGGGGGGGGCTTCTATTTAGCCCCCCCCCCAGTAGGCCCCCGGATGTACGGGAAAATTTTGTAATAAAAATTTTTCCAACCCCAAACACGGGCTATTGGCACCTGGAATGGGTGTACCCGCCTCAAAAATATGTCTGGGGACCCAATGAAACCGGTTTTTCACACTTAGTTGCCCTTTCTCGGTCCGAATTTTTGAATATTCGGTGAAAAAAGGAGGTTTTGCCCATTTTGGGCAAAACCCCGATTTTCATGAAAAAATGTCAAAATCGGGGCAACTAGACCCCATTTTGGGTGGTTTTCGGGTGAAAAACGTACCCTAGACATCCCTGGGGCACATTGTATACCATCCAGGGCCTCTAGGACCAGTAGAAGCACGTGAAAATGCGTTTTTTTACCCAAAAAAAGGACCCTGCACACACCCTGCACACACCCTGCACACACCCTGCACACACCCTGCAACCATGTTGGAGGCACCCTACAACCCTATAACCACCCAGAAACCACTGGGTCTGCCCTAAAAGGGGTGTACGGGCCTGTTGGAACAGGTTTTCGACACCGAATTGCCCAAATTCGGTCCGATATTTTGAAAAAACTGTGAAGAACGGGGGATTCGCCCGTGTGGGGTAAAAGTCCCAATTTTCATGAAAAAAAGTCAAAATTAGGGCAACTAGACCCCATTTTGGGTGTTTTTCGGGTGCAAAACGTACCCTAGACATCCCTGGGGTACATTGTATACCATCCAGGGCCTCAAGGACCAGTAGAAGCACGTGAAAATGCGTTTTTTTACCCAAAAAAAAGGACCCTGCAACGATGTTGTAGGACCCTGCACACACCCTGCAACCGTGTTGTAGGCACCCTGCAACCCTATAACCACCCAGAAACCACTGGGTAAGCCCTAAAAGGGGTGTACGGGCCTGTTGGAACAGGTTTTCGACACCGAATTGCCTAAATTCGGTCCAATTTTTTGAAAAAACTGTGAAAAATGGGGGATTCGCCCGTGTGGGGTAAAAGTCCCAATTTTAGGGAAAAAACCGTGTTGTAGGCATCCCTGGGGTACATTGTATACCATCCAGGGACTCTAGGACCAGTAGAAGTGCGTTACAACGCACATTTTTGCCCCAAAATGGCCCTGCAACCACCCTGCACAGGATTCACCCCAGAAAAGCGAAAAAATGGCCAAAAATGAGGGTTGGTGGGCCCAAAAGTGGGTAAAAACCTCCGGAAATTCATATCTGGGGTGGGTCTGGGGGCGGTTTTGCACTGTTGACCTCCAGACCGGAATATTCCAAAAAAATTACAGTTTTTCTCAAGGACATCCGGGGGCCTACCCCCCCCCCCCTTTTATCGGCCTCGCTGTGTCCTGTTGTTGTTTAGCAGCTGCCTCCTTTTTATGTGCAGCATCTACCTCTACCCCCCACCCCACCCCACCCCACCCCGCCCGCCCCGACCGCTTCCAACACTGTGGGGTTGACTCAGCGCCTTACTTTTTCACAACTCTCTCTCCTAACATCTACTCTAGCCCCCTCTAACCTGACCCCAACTGTTGGTCGGTGGTGTGGACTACCACCCTATGTGTATGTGCTGTGCACCTGTGGCACACGCGCGATGGCTGGTTTGCTGTGTATGTCGTTCACACTCGCTGTGTGTTGCGTGCTGCGTCATGGGGATTCGTATCAAGAAAGCAGGTGTGATCGGTGATGATATCCGCTGCTGCAACACACAGCAGTCGTGTGTGTGTGCGGAAGGGGGTGTTGCGATGGGAGTGAATTGCATTAATACTCCCCGCGCCCCCCAGCCGCTCCTTATTTTGGGGGGCAGATTTTGTATTTCTTCGTAGTAGCCGAGAGCCACTAGTCTCTCGGGTCTCTCGGCAAAGAAGGAAAAGAAAACTGCTGTTTTCGGGCAGCGCAGGCGTTCACTCATGTGTCCCCTGCACACCAGCGCACAGTCGAATGGTATCGAATGCCCCCCCCCCCCCCCCCCCACCCCACCCCCCCCCCCCTTGACCCACGGCATTTCCCCTGAACCCACACCTCTTATTGCGTGACGCAGTGTGTTCGCCGTATCACCAATGCCAAGAGATAACGGTGTGTCGCAGCGTCAACGCATCTTGCTGCTGGGCTGAAGCTGTTGCTCCACGTTTTTCTCGGCCTGCCATCCTCACCACCCCACTGCAGGTCTACCCACACTCCCAAGGGATGTCCGCCGTCGGGAGCGTGGCTGGCAGCAGGCCGGATGAGGGGGGTGCGCCGAGCCGTGCCGCCTCGGGCCGCTCCGCCCTCTTCGGAGGGTCACGCAGCGGCACGCCTGTGGAGGGCAAGGCACCGCTGTTCCCCCGCCTGAAGAAGACCGAGTTCCAGCCCACCACCCCGACGCAGGACCTGGAGCGCCGCAACTCCATGGCCAGCCGCAGGTCACGCACGGAGCTGCCGCCGCGCAGCCCGCTCGCCGCCAGCCAGGGCAGCGGGAACCTCGGCGCCGCTGCACAGAGCACACGCTCCGACATCCGCCGCACCGGCAGCTTCTCCAGCCGCGCCTCAGGCCCTGCAGCCATGTCCGCCTCCGCCTCTGCCGCCGCAGGCGGCGGCAGCGCCACGGCGGACTCGCCACGCAGCGACATCCAGCCGCAGCGCAAGCTGGTCCGCCTCCCCTCAGCAGGCGCCGCCTCCGCCTCCTCCAACGACGGCACCTCGCCCGGCATCCCCGCCCCCGCCACACCGCTGTCTGTGCTCCGGGCGGAGCTGCCGCCGCACCAGGCGTCTCCGGCATCCGCCGCAGCGCCTCTCCTGCCGCGCACCCCCAGCGGGACGTCGCTGAAGCCTGCCGGGTCGCACGCCTCTGCGGTGCAGGAGCTGGAGCGCAAGGCGTCGGGGGGGTCGGTGCCGCACCGCGGGTCTGGCGTGTCCGTCGTGTCGCTGGGTGGGGGCAGCGTGCCGGCGGCGACACCGGCGGAGCCGCCGATGCCTCCCCCGCCCCAGGCATATGCCGACATCCCCGATGCGGTGAGCGAGGCGTCGACGCACCGGTCGCAG
Organism: Rhynchopus euleeides; assembly: GCA_963210315.1. NCBI lineage: Eukaryota > Euglenozoa > Diplonemea > Diplonemida > Diplonemidae > Rhynchopus > Rhynchopus euleeides. The sequence goes on from OY723257.1 coordinate 2,213,335, forward strand.
GGGGGCGGGCGCGGTGTGGATCTGCACGATGAGAACTCGCAGCTCCGGTCCCAGGTGGAGTCGCTGCAGCGCCTGCTGCACGACCAGAGCAAGGAGCGCAAGGTGGTGCACCTCCAGCGCGACGTGCAGAGCAAGGCGCAGCTCATCAGCAAGCTGGAGAAGGAGCGCACCTCGCTCAACGCCGAGGTGATGAAGCTGAAGCTCATGAAGCGTTCCCCCTCGATGCGCAGCTCCATGAGGAAGTCGGTGCCGCCAGCGCCGGAGCCAGTTGTGGAGGAGCAGAAGCAGCAGCAGCAGCGGGAGTCGATGATGACGTACGAGACGGCGGATCACATTGCGGAGCTGCAGGAGAGTGTGTGCACGTTGAGGCAGACCGTTGCGGAGAAGCAGGTTGCGCTGAAGCAGACGGAGCTGAAGCTAGAGAAGGCGCAGGATGCGATTGTCGCAGGGATCAACTGGGAGGCGCCCATCAAGCTGTCGGAGACGAAGCGTGCCCTGCAGGCCTTCCTCCGGTCCTCCTCCTCCTCCCCGGCTGCTGCGCTGCTGCCGAACCACGCCTCGACCGCGTCTGCGCGGAGCAGGTTCAGCTCTGCCGCGGTCAGGTCGGCCACCACCATGCCTGTGACGCCCAGCATGCTGCCGCAGGTGCGCCAGGTGTCGCAGCCGCTGGATGCGAGGACCGCGTCTGTGACTCTGCTGGACAGCGAGGGGCACAGGGTGACCTACATCAGCACGCCCCAGGGTGTCGTGAAGGTGGGGCCGGGCGGGCGGAGCCGCCCCCTGCACCGCATCACGTTTGTGCCGCAGAAGGGTGCGCTGTCTGATGTGACGGGTGTCACCTACCTGGCCCAGGAGGCCGCGTCGGCGGAGGCGCTGGAGATGCTGGCGTCTGTCGCGGATGCCAGCGGGTGCAGCCACAACATCACGCAGCACGACCCACGCATGCCGTCGCCATCTCCGTCGCTGTCGCTCAGCCCGTCGCGTGCCGTGGTCGCGGCGCACTGGCTTGTCGAGGAGAAGAGCCGCTCACCCACACGCCAGACGTCCCTGCCTCCTTACCCGACTGACATGTCGCTTGCCATCTGAGTGGGGGGTGAGGGTGGGGGCAGTGATATAGAGAGAGAACAGGCTGGTATCTGCCCCATGCATGCTGCTAAATGTGAGATTTTTGGGCCAAATTTCGGAATCCCAATACATTTTTTTTTGGGGGCGAGTTTGTTAGGAAAATGGGGGTGGCACAGCGTCGTTCTTCCACACAAGAGGGTCGTTTTTGGCATCAACGGTTCAAACTCTCTTCACGGCAACCCTACTCAATTTTTTTGAGTTATTGGGGGCCATTTACTGTGCGTCAAAGTGTCGACGATTGGCCACCTTTGGTGCCGTGGCTGGTGGGTGGCCATGGGCACACGCTACAAGGGGGGTCTGGGGGGCAGAGCCCCCCAGCCGCCGGAGGCCACGGTAGTGAACATATGTTCATTGTGGGCGTAGATCCTGTGTGAGTTGGCTGCGTCCTCCTGAGGCCTGAGGCTACTGGAGTGGTTGGATTCCCTGACTTGATGGGTATCGAAGGGCTCCAGGGGGGTCTGGGGGGCGGAGCCCCCCAGCCGCCGGAGGCCACGGTAGCGAGCATATGTTCCTGCAAAACCTTCGACGTCGACCGTCGAACCAGTGTAGCCGGGTTGCCGCTTTTTTATGGGGGGTGGAAACCCAAAATCACGGGGTCGACGGCCGACGCTTAGCGACATGCCTGCCACCGGGTGGGTGGGTGGGTGGGGGGGCTGCGCCCACCCACCCCCACCCACCCAATCTCGCCCCCAATAAAAATGCACATATCTCGCCACCAAAAAAAATGCGAGGACCCCGAAAGTCCCAATCCCAATATCATTTAGCAGCAAGCATGATCTGCCCTATTTTTGTTATTTTATCGTACTGATCGAGAATTATTTAAGGCCCCTAAACAGAAAACCCACCTAAACTCCCGTGAAGTATTTTTGGATTAATTTACGGCGTAAAATAATTTTCGGATTAATTTACGCATTTATTTTCCGCCACCACCCTGGGGGTCGAGGGGCTGGCACAAGAGCGTCCTCGGGACCCACATGAGGCCCACCCCGAAGGTGGCTGCTGAGCACCTGGACTTGTAGTACAGCCCAGAGCCTGGTATGACAAGGTGACCAACCCGACCGGTCGGTCGGCCTCTCGGGCCACCTCCCAAACAGGCACTTTTTGAGAGGAGCTTTTTCAGAAACCCACGGAATGACCGTGGATCGGCCGTATCCCGCGATTTTTCACCGCCAGGTTGAATTCCGACCACCTGAAAAATCCACCCAAAAATTTCGGCAAAATCTCTTTGTCTCGAAAAAGTGTGAAAAATGCCAGATTGCAGCCCCCCCACTCGTGACCACCCGCAGGATGAAAAATTGCTGCAGCCCATCCCCACCCGCCCCAGCCCACCCGCCTTGCATAATCCTCGATACGTACGATAAAAACATGTACCTGGGACCCCCCGTGTATAAGTCCCCCCCCCTTACCCCCGTGTTTAAGTCCCCCCCTGGGGGTCTGGCAGGGGGGGGACTTAAACACAGGGGGACCTAAACACGGGGGTGGGCTGGTCTGGAGGGTCATCAGGTGGCCCCTAGGCCCTCCAGGTGCTGTCAGAGTCGAAAAGTGGGGTGCCAAAAGTCCATCCGGACAGGAATTACCCCCCTACGACAGCAGAGGAAGAGGTCTTCTTGGTCTCCACTGTGCCACCCCCGTGTTTAAGCCCCCCCTGTGTTTAGGTCCGCCCCCCCCGTGTTTAAGTCCCCCCCGGCCGAAAATCGCCTCCAGGGGGGGGACTTAAACACGGGGGGTCCCAGGTATTGGATTTAAATACTGCGGGTTAATCTACTCCCAGGGGTCAGGACCCCTCGTTTGGGTGTATTTCACTCGCTTCGCTCGTGAAATACACCCACTCGGGGTCCTGACCCCTGGTCGTAAATTAAGGCCGCAGTATTTAACGCTAATAATATATATTTTTTGTCTTGTAAAAACACACTCCCCACACACACACACACGCCCAAACACCCCCCCCCCCCCCCCCCGCATTCTTATCTGCTCTGGATGGCCTGACGTGGATGCGCAGGTGGTGGTCTGTCCCCCCACCCCTTTATTTCACCCCGTCTTCGAAGAACACCAAAAACTGTGCCGTTGCCTCCCTTCTCTCTTGTGATTCACTCGGCGTTGCATTAGTGTTGGAGGTGTGGTGGTTTACCCTGCAAGAACCCCCTCTCTGCTGTGGGGCTGCCATCCAACGGGAAACGGCCCCCCTTGCTCGGAGCTTCCGTCTTGCGCGCTCTTTAACAACCCCCCCCCCCCCCAGGAATTCTTTTTGTGCATCCCCTTCCAGCAGGGCAGGCGCCAGAAGTCCGTCTCTTCTCCCCACATCCCTTTCCTGCCCCGTTGTCGGGGGCTTTTCTCCTGTGTTTCACTTTTTGCGTGAATTTCGCATTACGCGCGTGTCATGATGTCGCCTCTTGTAGTCACATAACCCGCTCTCCTGATGTCAAGGGAGGGGAGGGACCAGAGGCAGCCCATCCAGCAACACCCATCGCTGTGTGGTGAAGTTATAAATTGATAATCGCGTCGTGTATTGCGCCCATCCGCCCAAAGCCTTCGTTGGCCGCCGATGGCAACGCAAAGGGAAAACGATCGTAGTGTAAGCGCGCTGCCCAAGGCGCATCCCCTGTACACAGGCACGTCACTTGTACCGCCCCTGGCCTGCCCTGTCCTGAGTAGATAGTAAGGAAGACATGCGAGTGGATCGGCCCCGGCACCCCCTTGGTTTCATCTTGCGTGTTCTGCTGGCCTGCCCCTATTCCTGTGTGTCCGTCTCATGTTTGCATGTGTGATCCCGCACCCCCATCAAGGCGGCGTGCCCTGTGATGCGATCGGTAGGTAGGTTGGCCTGCCACGCGTCATGGGCTCATCCCCTGCCAACAAGCTTGCGAGCATGTGATGCGTGCAGTGTGTTAGGGAACGGATCAACACCACACCCACCCACCTACCGCAGGCTCGTTGGCAGCAGGGATGTCTGGGGCACTGGACGCACGGAAGTCGCCATGGGAACGGCACTGCGACATGATGCGGCAATACGGTGCCGCGAAGCAGGCGCACCCCTGCAAGACAGACCTCAGCGTGCTGCGCGAGGAGTACAAATTCATCCAGACCGACAGCTACAAGTCGGAGTGGGGCCGCAAGCTTGTCGTTGCCTACTGCGAACGGCTGTACAAAGAATACGCCCTCGTCAACCTGGACCGCTACACGCAGGGCATCGGCATGCGGTGGCGGATCGAATCGGAGGTGGTGGCCGGCAAGGGCCAGTTCAGCTGCGGCGGCATCGGCTGCGCGACACCAAAGGACGCGCTGAGCACGCTGGAGGTCCCCTTCGCTTACAAGGAGGGCGGTGCGCAGCATGAGGCCCTTGTGAAGGTGCGCCTATGCCGCATGTGCCGGTACAAGCTGGAGTACCGCCGCAACGAGAAGAAGCGGAAGCGGGGCGAGATCGCAAGCAACGACCCGCCCCAGGCACACGCAGCCGACGAGCCGCAGCGGCAGCGGCAGCGGCAAGCAGAGCACGGGCCGCCTGCCCCGCCTGCACGCCAGGGGGCCACCCATGGCCCGCAGAGGCCCGAAGGGCCACAGAGGCCACCGCCGCTACCAGCCGCACCCGCCCCAAGGCCTGAAGGGCCTCAGAGGGCTGAAGCACCTGCAGCGCCCAGCACAGCACCCACACCCCAGGGCCAGCAGGCGGCTGCAGGTCCGCGCCCTGCAGCGAGACAGGCGACCGAGACAGGGCAGGGGGCGGGGAGGCAGGCGGGGCCGTGCCGCCCCCCCGAGCAAGAGACACGCCAGGCAGGGCGCGGGGGCGCTGCGGCAGGGGGGACGGCGCTGCCGCGGGATGCAGCTGCAGCAGGCAGCGGAGGCACAGACACAGACACGCAGCGCCGCCTGCAAGAGGAGGTAGACGCTTTCTTTGCAGAGCTGCTGCCATAGGGGGTGTGCGTGGGCCAGGGTGTGCCGCATCAGCCCTCCACGGATAACATCCATGCATGGTGACTGACGTGTTGACTAGGTTAGCCCAACACGGATCAGCCACTTGCCGCCCCACCCGATGCCACAGAACCCCCTGCCCGGGTTCGACAGTGTTGTCGGTTGATTAGGGCGCCCCTCAGCACGCAACACACACAGGGCAGCCCTTTGCCCTGTGCCCTGTGTGTGTGTTGCAGGGCACGCCGCATCGTCGAGCAGGGTGCGCTGGCTGCGGTTCCTATCCTCGTGTGCGGAAGGGGCCTTCGGCCCCTTCCCACCCCCGCGGTGCACCTTGCCCTTTGGATTGTGTGCGGCATGCGAGGATGGCTAGCACTGCGACGCCAACACTCCCACCCCCCTTTGCGGACACTGCGGGATGGTGTTGGGGGGGGGGCCTGATTCCACCCTTCACTCTTGAGAGTTCCCCACCCCCGTCACATAATTCTCACACTGCAACCACCACCACCACCCTCCACAGGCGCGAGGAGGACGGGGGCGGGAGGAGGCGTTGCCAGGGGTGGGTGTGGGTGTGGCGGGTGGGGGGGGCAATGTCATGGAGGCAGCCCCGCCCACGCCGAGAGCGGCGCGTCCGCGTTGTGGACTTCAGCAGCGAGTCCTCCGACTACACCTCCTCCTCCTCTGAGTGGACCAGCGACACGGCCTCCTCCTCCACGGCCAGCCTGGACGCGGGCGGGGCGCTGCTGGTGCCACGGCGGAACACCCGCTTCGCCAGGGGGGCGAGGAGGGGACGGGCGTACCCTCGGGTGCGGACATGGTCCCCGATAGGGGACCCCGCGGCACACCTCTGCAGCCTGACGCTGCGCGACAGGGCAGGCCCGCTTGCACGCCGGCGCTATGTCGACGTGTCGAACCCCGGCGGCGAGGCGAAGCACAGCGAGAGCTGCCTCAACCTGCTGGACACCTTCCCCCACACGCGGTGGTGCGATGCGGCGATGGCTCCCGTGGTGCTCACCCTGGACGCGCCCGCCACGCTGACCTCCTTCTCCCTCACCACGGCGTACTGCGACCCGTCGAAGGACCCTGTCATGTGGCTGCTGGAGGGTGCCTCCGACACGGAGCACCCCGAGTGGCACGTCCTCCACGCGCAGGAGGCTGTGTCGCGCACCCTCGCCTTGGAGCGCAGCACAGAGGCGGGCCCTGTCCCGCTTGACATGCGGATGCCTGTGAGGGTGGTCCGCTTCACGGTGCTGCGGGTGCGGGGGACGGTGGAGGAGTGGGCTGCCGCGGTGCGGGATCTGTCAACGCAGAGGCGGGAGGCGATCCGCATGCGGCGCGAGGGGGCGGCGCAGCAGGCTGACTCGGTGAGCCCCGCACGGCAGGCGGAGTCGGATGACGAGACGGCGGAGTGCACCTTCACACCGCAGATCAACAGGGGGTACGGCCCGAAGAGGTCCTCCAGCAGGCAGGCACGCAGGCAGCACCTGCAGGAGATGAGCGAGAAAGGGGCGCAGAAGCTGATGACGCGGCGTGTTGCGGAGGCGAGGCAGAGGAGGCCGAGGCGAACAGCGGCAGCGCGGAGCCACACCCACAGCCACGTCACCCCGCCGCGGTCGGCGAAGCTGTATGAGGAGGCGTCCGAGAGGCGCGACAGGCAGGCGGAGCGGAAGCGTGTGGCGGAGGCGAGCGTCAAGAAGGAGAGTGTGTCGCGGGGTCGGTCTGCGAGCAAACACACCTTCGAGGAGCTGTATGCGGATGCCCGTGAGAGGCACGAGATTCAGAATACGCCCACAAGCTGCAGGAGGTCGAGGTGTACGTCGCGGACACCGCAGTCGATCCCGACGCCGCATGCGACGCGGAGGCGGCTCTATGCGTATGTGGGGTGGGGTGGGGTGGGGGTGTGTTGTGGGGAGGGTAGCTCGTTTTCCCAACTCAAAACAAAAATCACAACTCCGACCCTTGCAGGAACCGCACCCCTTGATGTGTCGGGGCAAGTGCGACTGGCGCAGCGCCGCGTAATCTCTGTGCCAAAAGCTGCCGGATTCTTTTTTGCCAAAGCCGTGCTGGTTCTTCTTTTGTATCCCACCCCTCACTCGCCGACCCCACGCCCCCGAGGTGTGATGTACTAACAACATATTCTGAGACCAAGTGATCCTTTTCTGATGTTTTTTTTGTTTATGTTTTTGCTCCCCTAGCCACCTAGCTTGTTGTGTGGGTTTTTCCACACGACTCAAACAGTTCTTCTCCCCACAACCCCCCTCCCCCCAAGTGCCTTTTCGTCCTGGGTGCCACCCAGCCCCAAGTTCTGCAGTGCCAGCCTGAAGCACAGGCTGATCTGGTCTATCCGTGAGGCGTGAGAGCAATGGATGCTGAAGCAAGCCGACACGGCGGAGCAGTCGGGGCCCCGACTCGTTAGAGCCTTTGACAAAAAATGTTTGACATCCGACTACCGCGCCGTGATGCAAATGGAGGATGGGAGGGGGGGGGGGTGATGCGTTTATACAACAGAAACCATTGCCAGCATCTTTTGGTTCGCTGTCCGGGGGGGCATTGATAATAGAACCGTCATTCTCCACCCACGGTTTAGAGTGTGGCTCCGCCACCCGAAGGGCGCTGCAAAGCTCGCATGATGCGAACTGCAGCAGTCGGCTAGCCACCACCACCCACCCATCTCAGATGTGCCCTCCGTCCGTTCGTTCTGAGCACCCACAGCCAGGCGTCCTGCGCGCCCAGGCGTGGGCGCCACCCCACAGCGCCCCACCCCAGGGGAGCTATTGCACTGCGGACACCCCACCTGAGCAAAGGCTCTGCCGCCCTCTATATTTCGTTCTGGTTTGGATGCCAACCTTGCCAGGGGTGGGTGGGGGGGTTGGGGGCAGGGGTGTCTAGAGGGGGCCTGGAGGATGCCAGTCAGTGCAGGGTGCCCACGCCCACCACCGCCCCCCGTGTGCCGCCGTTCTCTGCGGGTTGCTCTCTGAGTTTATATAGTGTGATACAACCGCTTGATTCGCGACTGAGTGGGATATTCTGTTTATGGCAGTGTTGCGAGTTCCGAGTGGTGGCTTTGGTGTGTGCTGGAAACGCACGGCCTCGTGCAAAGTGTGTGTTTCTGCAGCAGCGACACTAACGGTTCTCATTCATTGCCTGCCTGCTGTTGTGATGCTCATTCACCACCACCCTGCAGAGCGCTCTGTACGAACGCCACAGCGGCACACACAACACACCGAGCCAACAAGTTGTTGTCTCTTGAAGCCCGCATTTACTACAACACAAGTCGAACCGAAGCTGAGTAAGCGCCCGTCTACCGCTACTCAAGACAAGCCGAGCCGTCCCTGCAGAGGGAACCAAGAGCGCCGTTTGCGCCCTCACGAGGCTACGACAGTACATTTTCAGAACTAAAAACCGATAAAACCGAAACCAACACAAACCAACCCGCGCAGCGAGCAAACCCGCCGCAAAGCAAAGAGGTCGCCAGCCGGCCCTTTCTGGCTGCGGTCGTGCCGCTGCTCGAACACCTATCGTAGCTGAGCCTTTGGATCAGCCGAGAGACGCAGATAGAAATCCGCACAATGTGCAACCAGAACTCCCGTGTGCTGGCGGCGCTGAAGACCCTGGAGGCGTGCGGGGTTGACCGTGTGGAGAATGTGAAGGCTGCCATCGCCGCATCGGAGGACGTTGCCGTGCAGCCGGAGGAGGGTGTGGTGGCCGACCTGCGCGACTACCTGGAGGCATGCGAGGGTGACGTGCACCGCAACGTGTGCACCTGGGTGGCACAGCAGGGGTGGTTCTGGAACTGCGTCAACGCATACCCCGAGATCGGGTCCATGTTCTCCACCCCCGCCTGCTCTGACGCCGTCTCCGAGTGCGACGAGGAGGCCTCGGCCTGCCCCGCCGCCGCAGACGTGTTCGGCACGGCCAGCATCCTGCAGGCCGAGCTCGCCTCGCAGCAGGCTGCCGACGTGTTTGTCCACGTCGAGATGGCAGACTCCTGCACCTCCTCCTTCGGGGCCTTCGTCGACGAGGCGAAGGACGTGGAGCACGAGCACGACGTCGCATGCAGCTACGTGAACTACCCCGTGCAGAAGCGCAGCGGCGACGCCATCCACGGCGTGAAGCACACGCGCGTGCTGATGCAGGCTGGGTTCCGCATGTCGACCGACGCGAAGGAGGCTGAGCTTCTGGTCAACCTCGTCGGCGAGGGCAGTGCCGAGGGCTTCACCAACTACTCCATCATCACCAGCCAGGGCGAGATGCACGGCCTGGCCCGCCCTGAGATGAACGCCGCGATGGCCAGCATGTCGCGTGTGCAGCGCTGCTACGACTTCGCAAGCGCCATCCACCAGTTCAAGATGGCGATGTGGACGGTGGCCGATCACATGGTGAAGAAGGTTGTCCCTGAGGAGTTCGCCGACGAGCTGGAGGCACGCCTGACCCCTGCGTCGCAGCCGTCTGAGAGCTACCTGTCTGCGGTCAGCACTGGCGAGCTGTACTTCGAGACGCAGGAGTCGCAGGACTCGTGCACGCCGCTGACCCCCCTGTCGCCCCTGCAGTAGTGCGGGCAACCAGGGCACCAACAAACGGCCTGCCTCCGACACCCAGTGGGGATCTTTGCGGGGAGCGCCCCCTTTCTCCCTCCCCGCCCCACAACGGAAAATTCATCAAGAAAAGGTGTGGGCAAACACAGCCCTTCTATGCTGTGCTGTTGCGGCGGTTCCCTCCTCATGATGTGGGGTGGGAAAGTCGTATCAGGCTTGTGCTTTGCCCACATGCGCACACACACATCCGTCCATCGTTGTTGCAGGCGTGTGTTTCGCAGTGATTGGGATGGGTGGAGGGCGTGTGTGTGTGCAACAATTATGTGGAACTACGGCCGACATCATATCTTACTTCAAAAAACCCCACACAAAACATGCCATGTGAGCACCGCAGCCTTAAGAAAGAAGAGGTTGTGATCGGGGAGGGCGGTGTGGGGGAGACGAAACAAAATAATCAAAAAACCAGAGAAAAAAAAACAAGAAGACCAAAGCAAACTATCGCCTTCTGGCAAGGAATGTGGCTGACACTGCCTGGACGTATGGCAAAGCAGGTTCGTCAGCCGAAGTAGCAACAAGACAAAAATAAAGTAAAAAAAAATTAGCAAAAAAAACCAGTTGCACGTCACTGCCTGGTTGTATCGCACACCAGGTTGGTGGTCGTCGATTTGACCAAAACACACACTCAGAAAAAAAATTCAAACCTCGAAAGAAATACGAAACCGAACCAGGAACCCGGGAACCAACAAACAAACAAAACCCGAGGGAGGTTGGGTGGGGGTTGGGGGGTAGGGGGCGGGGTTTGGGGGGTTCGGTGGGCGCTATTCTGTTCTGCACCTGCCTCCCCGCAGTCCCCTCCCCCCCCCTGCCACCACCGCCACCACCGCCCCTTGACTTACCCTTCTTCTTCTTCTTCCGTTCTTTCACTCCATGCTGATACTGCTTATTGGGAACCATGAAAATACAAAAGGATATCTCTCCCTTGTTGCCAACACGCATGCACCAAAATCCCCCGATCGTTCCTTTCCCGGCGGGTGCCGTGCACGTGACGGGAGAGTTTCTTTTATTTGCTGTCTCCCCCTGTCTCCATCCCCCCACACCCCATTTCCTCCTTCCCCATTCCTTCCCCATTCCTTTCTGGCAGACCTCGGCTGACAGGCGGCAAGGTTTGTCTCAAGTTATACCATCAGGAAACAGACAAAAAAAATCTGACCGAAACAGAAAGTGCAAGCGTGCGGTTTTTTCTGGGTGGGTGGGGTAGGGAGGGGGTGGGGGATCCCAGATCTCGATGCGATATCGATCGAATCTTCAGCGCACGCAGAGAAGAGACAGGCCGGAAGCTCGCCTGACAGGTTTTGTACCCCCGCAACCCTGTGTGGGAGCACAAACCAACTCAACGAGCGTAGGGGGGGGGTGGGTTTTGGGGGGGGGTGATTATCTTTATTTGTTGTTACCGCAAGGTATGGTGTGCCGCAGACACTCACACACACACACACACCCTCCCTTCCCCCCCCCCCCCTCCCTCCAAATCACTGTGTTCCCAAACCCCCTCCCTTCCTCTCCCTCCCCTCACATATCCCATAGCCACCTCTTCCCCCCACACCACCCCCCCCCCCCCTCACTTGGAGAACTCAACCATCACCGATCTGTCGGTTACCAGCCCATTCCCCCCCCCCCCTCCCTCGTCCCCGCAGCAGTATCCCACTGCGGCAATAGCAATCGCAACAGCAACAGCAACATCAGCAGCAATGGCAACAGCAGCGACCCCACTCTCTCGTTGAGGGGTGGTGTGGATTTTTTCCCCCGGTATTCGCTGCTGCGACCTGCGACGACGGCAGTTTACCTGATATCTCACCCCCCGCCCCCTCCAGAAAAGTGATGGTGAGGACTTTCTCCTCCGTTTGTTGTCCCCCCCCCCCCCCTAGGGGGGGTCAAATGCCACCCTTTTACGTGGACAAACACGATTTTTCAAAAAACCGGCGCAGAGGCCCCAAAGCCCCCGTAAACCCTCCAAACCCCCCCAGATCGGTCCGGAAACCCATCGAACCCCACTTTTCCACCATTCCGGGCACCTCAGGTGCCCGAATTGGGGTACCTAAATTTTGTGCCACCGTTTGGTACCGGACAGTGCCACTGTGTGGGAGGTTGGAAAAGAAAATGCCCCAACACACCACATCTGAGGGTTGCAATGCATGTTGCTTGCCAACCACGTCATCCGGTGGGTGTCAGGCGCTATGTAGGTGGCATTAGCCAGGTCTTCGATGAGTTCTGGCTTGTATATGTACCTCCCTGCCACCATGCACCGGGAGGCTGCCTGTAGGTACGGAACAAGTCCAGATGGTCGTGTGATTCCTGTGCAGCAGTGCTCCACAACCGGGATGTGTTGACAACGACTGTTGCAACACGAGCTGTACATTCCGGGAACACACGAAGTGCGCTGTCGTGGTACCCATTGTGCCAGAATTGGTAGTTGCTGCGGTCTACTTTGCCTGGCCCAAGAGCACTGGTACTGAACGGTGCAATATGCGTGGCGAGGTGAATGCAACGGAAGGGCGCAAAGTCAATACAGCTCTCGGATGGCGGGTGGTGGTGCCACTAGTGTGTGACGTTCACTCGAGGATACAACGCATCACAATGAATCAGCAACCGTGGACCGAGTACAATACGCTCTCTGTGGCTGGTGTGGGGGACAAAGGCAGTGCCTGTGCCGCAGGCAGGGAGGTACATATACAAGCCAGAACACATCGAAGACCTGGCTCATGCCACCTACATAGCGCCTGACACCCACCGGATGACGTGGTTGGCAAGCAACATGCATTGCAACCCTCAGATGTGGTGTGTTGGGGCATTTTCTTTTCCAACCTCCCACACAGTGGCACTGTCCGGTACCAAACGGTGGCACAAAATTTAGGTACCCCAATTCGGGCACCTGAGGTGCCCGGAATGGTGGAAAAGTGGGGTTCGATGGGTTTCCGGACCGATCTGGGGGGGTTTGGAGGGTTTACGGGGGCTTTGGGGCCTCTGCGCCGGTTTTTTGAAAAATCGTGTTTGTCACCCCCACACGGTGGGATCTTGTAAATTTTACATGTATAACTACAAGTATAATACATGTATTATACATGTATAATACTTGCATGTCAACTATTATACATGTATAATACATGTATATGCCTGAAATATACATGTAAAATACATGTATATCAAGTAAAAATACAAGTATAATACTTGCATGTCAACTATTATACATGTATTTTTACTTGATATACATGTATTTTACATGTATATTTCAGGCATTTACATGTATTTTACATGTATAATACTTGTCATGCAAGTATTATACATGTAAAATACTTGCATGACAAGTAAAATACTTGCATGCAAGTAAAATACATGTATTTTACTTGCATGCAAGTATTTTACTTGTCATGCAAGTATTATACATGTATTTTACTTGTCATGCAAGTATTTTACATGTATAATACTTGCATGACAAGTATTATACATGTAAAATACATGTAAATGCCTGAAATATACATGTAAAATACATGTATATCAAGTAAAAATACATGTATAATAGTTGACATGCAAGTATTATACTTGTATTTTTACTTGATATACATGTATTTTACATGTATATTTCAGGCATATACATGTATTATACATGTATAATAGTTGACATGCAAGTATTATACATGTATAATACATGTATATACTTGTAGTTATACATGTAAAATTTACAAGATCCCACCGTGCATTTGACCCCCCCTACCCCCCCCACCCTTCACGGCAGCGGGACACGTGTGTGGCACAGGCAGTGCGAGTTGCAGTCTAGCCCAATTTTTTTGCTTGCTTTGGGAGGGGATTGTTGTAGTGCGCTCCCCCCCCTCACCTGCCACCAGCTGGGAGCTGTGTGGAGGGAGGTGTGGCGTGTTTTGAGGAAATACAGGTTTCACCCCACATTCTGGAATTGGGGTGTCCTCCGACTTGAGCCATGGACACAGGACAGGGCAAAAAAAAGAGGTGTGGGGTTTTTTTTGGAAACGATATTCAGGCAGATCTGTTATTCCATCTTCTTACCCACCGTCTTTTTTTTTTATCTTCTTCTTCTCCCGCGTATCTCTATCTGTCCTGTTTGAATTCACAATTGCAAAAAAAAATAATTATCCCGCACGCAACCAATCGCACACAGTGTCACCCACAGCATGAGCAAAATCAGCAAAACAAACGTCATGCAGATCCAACACCACACCAAACACAGCACACCCCACCCCAATCGCCGCAGTGTCAACAAGAAAACCACCCCACCCCCCTCCCACCCTACGTTAGTCGGGGCTGTTGCCCCCGCGCTCTTTCCCCCGACAAACAGACTCGTCCTCACCCAACCACACACAATCCTTTCTCTCTCTCTCTCTCTCTCCTCTCCCTCTCCCTCTCTCTATCCCTCCCCCACACTCGATCTCTCCGATGCCTCCTAATTTTCATGTAATCCTTTCCATCTGCCCTCACACTCCATCCCTTCTTATTGAAACACTGCGGCGGTGTGTGTGTGTGTGCCTGTGTTCCCCTCTGTGGCGATATTTCTATTTATTTTGCCATCACCATGTGCTGCAGCACTACAGGGTGTGTGACGAAGTCACAATGGAAAGTCTCTTTATTTGTGGCGCACTGCTTGCATGCGTATTGTGCCATGGGTTGTGTGTGTGCCGTGCGCGCGCACAAACGGACCAAAAACAAATGCGAAAAATCATGCCCCCCCTCCGCAACCCCTTGGGGCATCACTCGCATGTGCGCGCTTGGGATGGAGGTGGGGGGGTGGGGAGCAAGACGGTGACGGGGGCGGGGGCGGGGGAGGGGGCACCAAACCACACCCTTCCCTATAGGGGTATGGCTTGCGCCCCCCTCTCCCTCTCCTTCTCCTTATCCTTATCCTCCCCGCCCGCCCGCCCCGCCCCCCCCTCTCTACGGCCCTGCCCAGCACAAGGGTGTTGTTGTGTTGGGCTGTGGTGTGTATGGGAATCGACGCTTGCTCTGCCGTGTGATCTTATTCTTTTGGGGGACAATCTCTTTATTTTTTTTTGCGTATTCAGTCACCCTCTCTTGCCGGTGATCTCAAAAAAAAACGTGCCGTTAGTGGGAGAGGTATGGAGCTGCGGTAATATGTGTTCCCCACCTCCACTCCCTGGTATGCCACACACGGCCCCGCTCGCCTGCCTGTGTTAAATCACGAAACCAGCCACACATCTCCCCCCCCACCCTCCCTCCCTTCCCCTCACACACCCATTCCACCCCCCCCCCCCACCCCTCCCTATTTGCTCTGCGTATTCCACAGACTGACAGACAGAAGATATGGCAGCAGCAGCAGCAGCAACAGAAACAACAAGACGTTTTTGACACACCCCCCCCCCCTACCCCATCTGTTGTGGAAGAAACCGCGACCTTTATGATTCCCTCCTCTGAATGTTCCTCGCCCTCACCACCTCCTCAACTCGATACCGTGTTTTTTTTGCATTTTTTTGCATTGCGTTTGTGGGAACGGAGGAGTGTCAGTGTTGCTCGCCCACACACACGCACTCTCTCTCTCTCTCTCTCTACTGCAATCCGCAGCCACACGCCAGGTGTATGTGTTCCAAGTTGCGGAAGTGTCAAAAAAAATCAAAACACATCGGGAAAAATCGAAGAAAAATATGGGGGAGATGGTGGGGGGGGGGGTTTCTCCTTTGCGCCGGGCGTGGGAGGGAGGGAGAGAGAGAGAGGCGGTGATCCCATTCATTTCTACCCTTTTCTCTCTCTCTGTTTCACCACACCTCGGCCCTACCCCCACCCGGGTCTTCTTCCCCAAAACGCCCCCCCCCCCCCCCCTTCCTCCCCATCACGGTGCGCTAGTGTTGGCAACCACTAGTGGAGTCGACAACTGAAACCTCGACAACTGACTGGGTTGTTGACGACAAGTGCCAGTTGTCGACTCGACAACTGGCACTTGTCGAGTCGACAACTGGCACTTGTCGACTCGACAACTCTATACACTGTACTGCAGGAAGAACGCCCAAGTATGAAGGGGAAAACGCACAGTTGGGTGTGTGCTTGGGATATGAGGTGTGGTGGCATATCAGCGCTGGACTTTGTTGCGAATTTCCTTGTGCCGTTTCTCCCTCCCACAACCCACATCACCAGGGTCTTGCAAGCCCTGACCAGATTACCTCCATTGTTGAATAGATACACACACGCCAACAGACACACACACACACAGCTATCAATCATGCCTGCCTCTGCCAAAACCACGGCGAAGAGAAGCAGAACGGAGGAAACCGCCCCGAGCTCGGCCCCCCCGACGAAGCAGCCCGCCACTCAGCCGGGCTTTATTCAACTTTTTGTTGAATACTACGTCGAGCCGGAGGAGGGGGGGCGGCTGTCGAACACAGCCCTGAAGGCACTGATCGGGAAGATCACGGGCAAGCCCATAAAGGGCAACGACGGGACCGTGAGCGCGGCGATGGGGGCCAGGTACAAGGAGTACCAGGGGGGGACGGTGTCGGAGAAGTCGGCGAAGGAGGCGCAGCTGGAGAGGTACTCCATCCGCACCAAGGGGGGGACGGATACGGAGTTCATTGGTGTGAGGATCACACCATCTCCATCAGCCTCCGCCAAGTCCAAGGCGAAACTGGAGCAGATGCAGAAGCTGCACCCGCACGCCGCCCTCACCTCGGGCGTAAAGATGTCCCGGCTCTACGCCGCAGAGGTGAAGCTGGCTGCCCCCCAGAAGACGAAGGCATCCTCGAAGGCAGACAAGATCTTTCCTCAATACTCAGGAAGGAAGAGAGACGTGTCGTCGTTGCAGGGAGCAGCCAACACCTTTGCTCCAAGAACCGTCGGGGGATTCTACGAGTTCATCGTGGAATCTGGGCTGTCGACGGTACAGAAGGTGACCCAGAATGGGCACATTCTGCGCCTCACCCTGCGGAGGCTGCGCGCAACGCAGGACTTGGAGGCGAAGGAGTACGAGGTGGACCTGCACATCCCCTCCAAGTACCTGCTGGACCCGGGTCACGCTGCGCAGGTCAAGGACCGTGAGGGGATCGTCGTTGTGAGGCAGCTGCTGGTGGATTCTGGCGGCGAACAGTCGATACAGGCAACGACTGACACCGGCAAGTTTACAGACTTGCTGGATGGCGACGAAGATGAAGAAGAGGAACTGGACGATGAGGCAAGTGAGACTGCCCCCCCACCTAGCCCAAGCCAATCTAACTCAGGCCCAACGCAGGTGGATGTGGATGACATTTGATGATCCAGTGTGAGTGTGGAAGCGTCAACGTATATGAAAGCAAACGGAAGAAAAGGTGCAGAACGATCGCAGTGACACTTTCCCTTTTTTGGTTATCACTCTTGACGTCATCCTCCCCCCGCCGGTTCCTCAGGCATAGCCTTTTTTGTTGGGATGCACACACACACCACAGGAGAGCCGGGTGGGAATGGTTCCGAAGAGACAATGCAAGATGAAATGTCCTTGATGGCTGAGGGTATTCGCAGGTCACGATTTGTGGCAGGGACGTCCATCCGGAAGTGCGGTGAAATCTCGAAATGCATTCGAGAGACGTTTCGGGAGCACGGGAAGGCGCCTGAGAGGCACGGGCTCTCCCCGGCGACGGTGAGGAAGCATGAAGAGCACCTCCAGAGAGTGGTCGAGGCAAGGAGGGGTAGTTTGCTCAAAACTCTCGAGCACATTGTCGAAACACACCTGCATCGCATCGACATGGAACACCCTCGTGTTGTCCTGACTGCTGATGGCTATAACCCGGGCAGCAGGGACCTCACAGCCAGGATCCGCTTAGCTGCAGGTATTGCTCTAAGCTTTGGAAGCTGGCAACGGTCGAAGCAAGATCTACTCAGCCTGTGCCTCGGAAAGGACTATGGAGCGCGACCTCATTCTTTTCGAGATCCAACAACTTCAAAGTTGGGGCGAGAATGGGCTTTGGGGGGGTTCAGGACATACTCCGAAGTTAATGACCGCCGTTGGGGCATTCAATGTGTGTTCATGTGTTGTTGCGGGCAGCTGGGAAAAGGCAACAGGATCTCTCTACCGAAGACTTGAGTCTGCTGGGCTGGCGGACCACGTCAAAGAGAGAGGTCAGAGCGGGTGTGTCTTTTGGATTGATCCGAAAAAACCACCGAAAACCATACTGAACGTGTGTGTGTGTGGCAAGGAACCTTGGGGTGTGCCTCCCACCCCTACTCAAGAAGAAACCCAGTCTCTCCCGGAGGAGGTTCATGAATTTCGATGCATTATTTGTGACTACTCCTCAGCAAAGAAAACGTCTCTGTTTGCACACTACGATGCAAAGCACAGACCAGGGAGCAATGTCCCTTGCTCGTCATGCACAATCGAATGCAAAATATGTCACACAACAATAAGATTGAAGGGACAAAGCCAGCACTACCTGGCCCACCACCCCCGCTCTCTCACAACAAAACGTTGCTTACTTTGCTTTGAGACCTTCCGTAGTGTCCGTGAACGCGATCTCCACATGAAGACTGACCATCCTTGAGAAGGGGACAAGGAAATTCGCAACAAAGTCCAGCGCTGATATGCCACCACACCTCATATCCCAAGCACACACCCAACTGTGCGTTTTTCCCTTCATATTTGGGCGTTCTTCCTGCAGTACAGTGTATAGAGTTGTCGAGTCGACAACTGCCAGTTGTCGACTCGACAAGTGCCAGTTGTCGAGTCGACAACTGGCAGTTGTCGAGTTTGAGGTTGTCGACTCCACTAGTTGAGGTCACTCGTAACTACCAAACTAGTGCACCGTGATTCCCCCCTGTAACCCCCCCCCCCCCGACTCTGTATACCTTACTTTTCTTGGCTTCACTGCCCCCCCCTCCCCCGCTGTTTTTCTAGTTTACTCTGCCCTGTGTGGGCACCTCACCCCCCACCCCGCAGAATCGTTCAAAAAAAAGCAACAAAAAAATGGATCAGCCCCATGCCGGCTTGGGTGCTTGTCGATACCATAATAATGAAGATGCCTCTATGCAACGCCAATCCGATACACAAGGTCGACCAGACCTTCCCTCCCCCCCCCCTCTCACCAAACCCTTTCTCCAAAAAACACCCCCCCCCTCACCGTTATTCGTCGATTTCACTACCCCCTCACCGTTATTACTCATAAATAGTACTACCCATTGCCCACAACCCCCCCCCCCCCACCATTGCATTGGGTAATGTCAGTGTGATAATGACATGTGGACGGACCCCACAGCGGGCTTGCCAGTTGAGGTTGAGTCCTTGCCTTCCAGCCCCACCCCCCCTCCCCTTCCTCTGGCGGCTGTTAGTGGGATGTTTTTTTTGCATGGGGTTATGCTTTCTTTTTTTGCGGTTTGTCCAAAAGACTTTAAGCCGCCTGAGGAGAGAGGAATGTCACCCCCTCCCTCATCAACGGTGTGCTATATAGTGCCGGTGTACATCCCCTCTTCGGACAAAGAGCTACGGGGGGGGAGGGGGGGGGGGGCAGGCATTGGCGGTGGTGTGGCTCTGTCAGCCAATTCACGTGCACCCCTTCATCCTACCCTTCCCCCCCCCCCTCCCCTGTATTTTTTTGATCGCCACGTTCACGTTCAAAAAAATTGATATCTCGCACATCCTGGTCACCCGTGTAGCAAAAGGTTTGCATGCGCAGATCAACCGTTCGCCGATTCGGAAAAAAAAACAATGTCTTCGAACGATCGGGCCATCTTGATGGCCCACATCCCAGGTGCGAATGATATGCATTTTTTTCTTTTTTTTTCTGATGAACCCGGTGTTGCGGGCCTGATCACGACACATGTCGGACCTGAGCTCCAACGATCAACCCCAATCAATTTCTGTGGGCGTGTGTGTGCGTGTATGTGTGCCAAAAAAAGCCGCAATACGCACTGCCCCCCTCTCTCTCTCTCTCTCGATCTCACTCTCCAATCATCGTTGGAAGAATAGCCGAGCCCACGACCCTCGCGTTGAAGGCGATGTCGTATGCACTGTATTACATTTCGCAGCAGCTACGCCGTATCATCATCTCAATTCTCACGCGGTTCTTCTGATTGATTGACCCCCCTTCCTGTTCCAATGATGCATCTGCACAGCAGGGTCACCACCCATGACTGTCCCTGCAGGAATTCGAAGGGACAAGGAAGTCGGGTGGGGAGGGGGTGACGGAACGGAAGGCTTTTTTTTCTTCAAAAAAAAAAGCAGCCTCCAAAAAAAACACTCTTGTGTTTCCCCCCCTCACCCAACACTCACACCCACCCCCACCCGGCCCCTGCCCTGCGCGCTAGCAACAGAGGTGATTCAAATCAGAGCACTTTCTGTCAATCCCTTGCGTGATGCCCCGTGATTTCCGCCCTCACAACCCTGCAGAGGCCTCGCCACAGGCCAGCCTCCTCTCCCCTTTACCCAGCCCCGCACGCAGAGCAATACATTGCCTCGTGGTTTATTCGAAATGATGCCGGCACGGGTGCACCCCCGTTGTATTTGCCTGAGGGTTGCCCTGCCGGTCCGTTCCCAGAGTTTTTGATCATGCTTCAATCCTTCCAGGGTTTGACAGTTTGGCAGCGCACCCAGTCCCACACAGCCCCACGAAATAGGCGGTTTGGACTGGTGTTGTTACTGATGTGATGTTTTTTTCTTTTCACGAGTTCACCTGATCATCAGGTGAACACAACGTATCTCCTACAGCGCCGCTCGAGCACGAAAGGCACGAGCGTTTGCCCAGATCGTATTGCATTTTGATGCATCCCATTATTCTTTATTTGGTGCACGCAATGCCACATGTGTGTAAAGCCAAAAATGTGCCCCAAAAAAATCTCCAGAGGTCTGTGGGATTCTTATCGGGCCTGGCATAGGCGCGCACCGAATCAGGATGGCAAAAAAAGAAACCCCCCCCCGAGGATGGCCGTGGATTTGCTTTCCTGGTGCCGCTCCCGAGTTGCTTTTGTTTTGATCGTGTATCTTTTTTTCCCGGCGTACGCTGGTTATACATAGCCCCTGTTCCCAAAAACCCTGTCCAGTAACGGCGTGTACCAAGCAAATAGCTGGTAGGACGATCCGCGAACTGCAGTGGGTTCACTAATTGATTCGATCTCAATATTTCTGTTTGAATTTGTTTGTAGTTTCTAGTTCAGCGAAGACAGGTTGGCCAGGCACTTCTTTTGTGTGACCCCTCCCCTGTGATGTATCTTGCACCACTTCACGCCGGTGGTGCATGGACAACGATCAACAGAGTAGGTGATTCTGGCATGCTTCGCTGCAAAAAAAAAATATCAGTCGTGTTGTTCTTTGTGACGGGGCAACTGTTTTTATTCTGGTATACATTCTGATGATTCCCTCTCAATGCAGTTGTATTGTTTTTCGCGCCGTATATATTTGAGAACTGCGCCAAAGCCACATAGTATTGTCTACCCCAGCCCACACTGGTCCTGCCGGAGGTGGTTGTGGGAGGTGGACATCGTTCCCACTCCTGCGCCGCCTCCACCCTGACGGGAGGGACAATTTTTAACATTGTATTGTATTGCACCCGCCCTTTCTGCCGTATCGTGTGCCCTTTGGCCTTTCACGCACACAGTGTTGTGTTTCACGCACACAGTGTTGTGGAGGTTGCGCACGTGACCGGCAGGAGGCCCCTGCTTTGTTCCTGCAGTGTCTCGCGTGCTTCTATATTTGAAAATGAAACCCGCAAGAAGGACAGCTACAAAAGCACCATGTTTGGTGTGATCATGGAACCCCCCAGAACTGGCACAGACCTGGCACAGAACCGGCACAGAACTGGCACAGAACACCGGTCCACAATCCTTCAGGAAATGTCCGTGCAGGTTTGTAGTGGCCCTGTAGTGGGTCGAGAGACCACAAACAAACCTTGTGGTGAGCCCCAGTGACGAAAGGCCAGTTATGGGTGTGAATCGGCACCCCAATGACCCCATCACAATACGCACAGATTCCTAGTATTCAACTGAACAGGGGTTGGAAAACCAGAGGGTGAGGTGCTACTGGGTCACGTCAGTGGGTAGGTGGCAGGCACCTAAGGTGCAGTCCATAACGGCTGTCTGTCGGGCCCAATCGGGAGCGAGTCACTTCCCCACACCTGAAGCAAACCAACATTCCAGGGGTGGTGTGTGGCACCTACACTGCAAAAGTGACCCCACTACGATTTGCACGGAGTCCAATTATTCAAATGAATGCAAACCCCTACGTTGGGGTGATTGAAAATCGGGTTCCATGTCGATTGTACGCGTGGTTCCTCAGACTCACTGCCTTTGAGGTTTTAGGTCGTGGCTGTGCCGACTACTGCACAGTGCACCACCGACCGAGAGCCCAGCACAGTCCACTCGAGCCCTTCCAGGGCCTGTGGTGTCACCTCAGAGGCAGTGTTGGTCCACCCACGCCTTGGAACCAGACCCACATTTCAGGGGTGATGTGTGGCACCTACGCCAATAAAGTGACCCCACTACGATCCGCACAGATTCCGAATATTCAAATGAACGGGTTTGTGAAAAAACCGTCTGGGGGTCCCGCTAAGTCTGGGTGGGTGTTGGCTGCCCGACTGACCCTGTCACAAGAAGTGAACTCTCCCAGTTCCCGACACACGCCAAACCCACATACTTGGTGCTGAAGAGGCCCCAGGCCCTCAGGATTGCGAGGATCGGCCCTATGTTGGGGCCAAGTTAGCTGCCATTTCTCCAGGGTACACTTCTCGAAGGATTCCTGAAGGGCCCCCAGAACTGGCACAGACCTGGCACAGAACCGGCACAGAACTGGCACAGAACCCCTATATGATCACACCAATGTTTGTCTTTGCAAAGAGACCTCGTTGTCTGCAGTTCATTGCTACTGCACACACGTGACCTGCCACACGTTATTAAGAAGACGTTCTGCATTCTTTTGATTTCTTCTGTCACCCTGGGTATCCAGGGAGTGAGAGCTATATTTCTTTTCTTGCACAAGAACATACAAATCGTTGCAAATATTATTCAGATATGTTTGAATTGTATTTCTCCTGATGGCATGCCATGTACTTGGTTGGCAGATGCAGTGATCTGCATGATTGCCTTTTAATTCCTTTCGCTTTCTTGTTTCTAATTCTCACTGCAGACCTGATGTTGTGCAAATATTGCAGGCACACGCACATCACGACATAACAGTTGCACCAAACCAACATGGTATGTGCGCGCGTTGCTTGCGCGGCAAGCTTCTTGAATCAAGCAATGTCCTCGAGAGAGGGTGAATTTGACAACATTGTTCTTCCACCGGCTGTCCACTGCCCTGTTACATCACATCATCACACGCGAAACCACTGGCGGGGAACGACCGATGTTTCACGACCATAGACGCCATGTGCAATTATTCAAAGGACAGGAAAAACCGTAATCACCACGCGAAAGCGTGTAGGTTGACCATAATTCAAACGCCTGTTTACCCCGCCCTCCCTATTTCACTTTTCTGAGGCGGGGCTCCACTTTCCTTCCTTTTTTTTTGCAAAAAAAAAGAAACAACAAAAAAACCAACGATCGGGTGAGCCAAACCGAGGCACAACGTGGGGATAGATACTTTATCGCCCAAAAAATTTCATCTCCCCCAGACCCCCCCTGTCCCTATCTCCGGCACTCGCCACATCAGCGACTTTTACTGCATCGGCTCCACCCGGATCTGCCGATGCTTGCTGTCTTTGAATAAAACCCCGATCCAAGATGGTGGTACCCGCACTTGGTGTCCAGGGATTTTTTCTCGGAACCCCTGCAAGTTTTCTCGTATAAAACGCCTCCAGTACCACGGAGGGTTCGAGACTCGCATGCGTATGAGGAAAAAAAAGATGTTCCTGCACCAGCTACCCCCATCCCACTTTTCTTCCACAACACGCGCAGATGATTTTAACCCTTAAAGGCCTAAAGTATATATATATACTTTCGAAAAATTTAATTTTGGCACAAGTCACAAATCCCAAGAACTCTTTTGATCGTGGAATCTACGGGGACATCTGCTCGAGAAACAAAAAAAATCGACCAAAATAGATGAGTTCCGTTGCGCTTACTCACGAAGGCGGATTTTTAGGTGACTCGTTTACAGGGGGTCCAGGGGGTGTCTCCCAACCCTGTTTTTGGGTACTTTGAACGATTTTGAACGATTTTTGGCCGTGCTCGTAGCATTCCCCGTTGAGGGGGTCGCTATTTCGTGTTCTCCTGGCCGCACGG
This sequence comes from Rhynchopus euleeides, assembly GCA_963210315.1. NCBI lineage: Eukaryota > Euglenozoa > Diplonemea > Diplonemida > Diplonemidae > Rhynchopus > Rhynchopus euleeides. The sequence continues at coordinate 2,237,100 of OY723257.1, forward strand.
AGGCATTGCCTTTCGTCGCCTCTTCCTCTTTTCCTTTGGTGGTGTGTTGGTCTGGCACAGAGGGCGGGACCGTGCTGATATGCACAGTGACGACTCTCCCTTTTGTTTTGTGCCCGCCTCCACCGAGATTCGGCTGATGCCTCTCAGACTGGGGGCGGGCGGTCGCCGACCCTTTTCTGTACGAGGTTTTCCACAGGCTGCACACCTGCCCCGCGGCTGTGTGGCAGTCTTCGCGGAGTGCAATGCGAAGGTCTGGCCTGACGTGGTGTGACTATTTAGACTCCAGGTGTCTCCACCCTTCCTGGTCTGGGGAGCCTCGGTACCCAAGCAGTTTTCGGTCATGCCCTGGACCACGGCCGTGCTAGACTCCTGGTGCAGGCACCCGTCATGGTCCGGGGACGGCCCCCCCAGGCAGTTTAACGTCTTACCCAGGACCTGGCTCCTACTTTTTTGCCCTATTTTTGGAAGCACTCGGACACGTGTCTCACGCGCAGGATTGCAAGCATGCATTGGTCAGAGCAACGATGGACGATCAGAGCAGCGACGGGGGTAGTGCCCTCTGCTGTGATCTCTCCGCGAAGTCAGACTCGGAGGGTGAGGTGTCGGACCCGGAGTGGGAAGTGACGGATGAGAGCCTGGGCAACATCAACTTCAGTGGGTACAAAACTGGGCCAACCTTGGAGTCTGTAGGTGCGCTGGGCCCCCTCGCACTGTTCGGCAGATTTGTCACAGATGATCTGCTGGACACATAGTGCAGCATACGAACCAGTACGCGACGAGAAGAGGGGTGGATCTCTCCCTGGACACCAGGCTTCTGAAGCGGTTCCTTGTCATCTCCTTGGCATGGGGCTGTGTGACAAAGGTGGCATGCGTGCATACTAGCAGACACGAGAGACCCTCACCGCGACCCCTGGGTTTGGAGCCGCAATGGGGAGAGACTGATTCCTCTCCGTTCACCGCAACCTCGCGTTCGCAGGGGACGATGTCGCACCCCTCCCACCGCCCCGCAGCCCCCCACCCCTCCCCGAACCCCCCCCAAAAAACCCCTCCCCACGACCCTCCCAGCTCTTCTGAGAGTAGAGGCAACCAATTTTTGACAATTTTTGAAACTTTGCTACTCGTAAACAGTTCTTCGACAGTTCTTTTCATTGTCATGATTTTTTTTGAGAACAGCGTAGCCGACAATAATTTGCATTGGTATGAGAAAATTCCCGAGTATACCATTTTATTTTAGGCCCTTAAGGGTTAACGATTTTCAGCCATCTTTTTTGCATCTATCCGATATTCAGGAATGAATGGGCTGATATACCGAACATCACGGACGAAAAGAAAGTGTGTTTATACACATCGTTGAAAACGAATCGTCCCAAAACAATAAACGAAACAGCGATTCTGCTGGGCAGAGCGCTTTGAGGAGTGGTGGTATTGGCCTGCGCGTTTTTCCAAAGCAAAGCCAAAAAGATTGCACCGACTCCTGGCCCCACCCACCCCCCATTTTGCCCTTTTCTACATACACCGAGTTCGCTAACACCCCCACGCTTTTTTCCTGCATACCCACACTGGCCTAACTACCCCTCCCCATAACCTGTGGCAAACAGCCCATCGCACGTAGCAGGACAACCAAAGGTTTCCGCCGCCCCCTTCTCCCCTTCTCCCCCACGTGTGGGTTCGTCTGATCCACATTACCCTCCCCCTCCCTCCATGATCTGTACTTGAGCGAAAGGACGTCCGATTCTTGCCTTACTCTCTCTTACATCACCACCCCCACACCCCCTCCCCGTGGCTATTCCCGTTTTGGGCACACTTTTGTGCCTGTCCCCCCCTTGATCTGCTCTGGATCTTGATAGTTCGGTTCTTGGGCGCATATGCAGCGCTTTGCACTGGATTTGCATGGCTGGCAACAGAGGAAGATGAGGTAGTCTTCCTGCCGTTTTTCAACGATACATGTTATGACGCTCATGAAGGTGGGTGGCACGGTTGATGAAGTGAAAATCCGTAAAAATTACCCCCGACACCGGTAGAGGACGACAGTCATAGGATGCCTGGGTTCTTCAAAATGGTCTGTTTCTTTCTGATGCAATCACGGCCTCCCCAGGCCTGCCGATCCTGGTTTCTCAATCTGCCACTCGCCCTGCGCTTCGGCAATAACAGTACCCTGTTGTTCGTTTTGTTGTCACGTTATGCATTTTGCAGACCCCCTCCCTGCCAGGCTGCAGGGCACGGGAAAGTTGTAAATCGCGCTATATTATCCACCCGCCGCTGCAGGACCAATGCGTGTGTCCTTCCAAGAACCCCTTTCCTCTTACCCCCCCCCACCCCACCCCCACCCCTTTCCTTCTCCATCACATCATCACACATATTTCCGTCTCTTTAGGCTTAGCTGATATGTTGGGGCCTGTGCAGCCGCAAGATATGTTGATGCACACAGCCACAAATGTCATACCGCCCTCCCAGGTCGTTTCTGATGACGTGCAGCTACCATCAGCGGCAAACCAGTGCACGGACAACAATGCAAGCAGGGATATCACAACTGAACTGTTGTCGATGCTCTGTAAGAAAACAACGTTCTTTTTTTTTGGGTCAGCATTGTGCACGCCACTGCTTTGGGCGTCTTGCACGTCTAAGACTGTGGTTGTTGACCCACGCCAAACAAAAGAAATAGGGCGTAGGCGTGCCGCAAAAACAGGCAATCGTTCGTCGGGTCAAACCCCCCCGCTGGAGGGGTGGGGGGTGGGGGGAGGTGGGGGTTTGGGGGATCGCCGTGGTTTATTTAATCCCGTTAGTCCACCCCTCGCCATCATCCCCCCCCCCCCCCTTTCCCATTCAACAGCAGCACATCACACACAAAGGGTTCTTCAACTTTTTTTGTGTAACATCTTTCCGCTCTCCCTTCTTCTTTTTTCCCTGAGCAAACCTTTCCTGGGGGATTTTCTTCTTTATACATCTGTTTGAGACTGCCCCGTTTCGCCTCCTTCTCCTCCTCCTCCTCCTTCCCCATCATGCTTTGTGCGCACAGTCAACACAATAAGAATGGAACCCGAAACAGCGGCCCCTTCCGCTCGCCGAGGGGCTGTTCGGAGGAAGAACAAAATCTGTTCAATTTTGTTCCAAACTAGTGTTTTCCCCCGGGTTCGGCGCACGAAGTTTGTACAAACAACCCTTGGGTGGGGGGGGGAGGGGGTGGGGGAGGTGGGGGGGTAGACCTACCTACCCCCAGCCTCCCCACACACCCCCATATCTTTCATTCCTTTTTTTTTGGGGGGGGTTTTTTTTCAAAAGAAAGAAGCTCCTCCTTGCCGGCAGCAAAAGAAACAAGACCCTCCCACACACTCTGGTGCTGAACAGCCCAGGAACAGCGCTCTGCGGCGATACCTTGAACCCGCGGCATGTTTTAATATGATATCTGTTGCTTGTCCCCCCCCCTCCCCCGCCCCTCTTCGCTCTATCGCACCCCCATCCCCCCCCCTGCGATGAGACAATACTATTATGACGGATTAGCTGCCTGTTATTTTTTTTGCTTGCGTTTGCGAAAAGTAATGATGTTCTCTATGAATGTTGGTCATTTTGATGTTCCCCCCTGTTGGTTTTGTGTGCCCCTGCACACACACCCTTTTGAGGGGTGGGGTGCTTTATTTGCGGGCCGTTTTTTATTTATTCTGTTGCCATGTTTGAAACATCGGCATGATGCGATTGATGCGCTATATGCGTTATAACAGGTGAACTCCACAGGCCCAAACCCGAGCCCCCCCAGCCCCCCTCGCAAGCACGTAAAGCAAACAACGGTTCAGGCCGTGGGGAAATTGAACCACCCCCTGCACGAAGAGTGAAGGGAAGGGTCGACCCCGCTGTATATGACTCTTCTCCCGGGTCTGCCCATCGCGATATTCACTGTATTTTTTTGGGGGCATGTGTTCAAAAAGGAGGGGGGGGGGAACGGTGTTGTCGTGACATACGAAACGCTGCATGCCCCCTTTGGCTCGTCTCCTTCGTTTTCCCCCTTCAGATTATGCACCACACACAAATAGTTCTTCGTGTGCAGAACACACGTCTCCAGCGATTTAGATGCGACGCCACACAGTGGGGCTCCCGTCTACGCAGGAGGACACCTCGCGCGCGCTGTGTCTGCTTGTTGTGTGCCTGTGCCTGTGCCAGCCCAGCCACCCCCAGGTGAATTTATGTCGTGATCTCTACCCGTATATCTCCTCAGACTGTGTGACCCCCGAAGTCTGCTCGTTTTTGATTCTTTGCTCGTTGCTGTTTGCCGTCTCATCCCGGCCCACCCGAACCTCACCCCTTGCCTCCTCTACTTCGGCATTTCGTGCGCAATGCACGTGAAAAGAATCTTCCTCCTGTTTGGGGTATTACTGTGTTTTCTTTCGGCATCATTCCTTCGCATCCACGTCGTAACCAAATGCCGCTAAAAACTTGCCCCGAAAATTCCGTCCTGCTATCGTTTGAAGATAAAAAAATATGAGAAAAATAAAAGCAAACAAAATCCCGAATTTCTGTCCTTCTTCCCCCGGGAAATGGAATTTTCCGGGCCAGACATACAGAGGATCTCCTGAAAGCGTATTGCTGCGCACCCCGCGTCATAAAAAAAGCGGGCCTGCTGATCCCACCCCGCGTGCCATAGTTCCAGAAGCTATCTGCCTTCTGCAGGCACGCCATCCCTTTCCTGCCCAACCCAGTGGCAGTGTTGGAAGGCAGCAGCAGTGTGAGCCTTCCTTACTCTACGACTTGTCATGGGTGTGTATGTGCGTTGCGTGTTGTGTGTTGGTTGGAACGAACCAGGATGGGTGGGGGTGGGGGGGGATACAATTGACGGGTTGCTCTTTTCTGGCATGCCTGTCCGAATTTGCACGCGCCCACACAACAAACCCCTCCCCACAACCCCCCCCCCCCCCCTCCCCCCAAAAAAAATACCCCCTTCCGGTACCCCACCCCGCCCTGTGCGGGGGGGACTCTCATGCTGAAAAGCGGAGGCGCAGCGAATGCGTTGACATGAAATAACACAGAAGAAAAATCAAATCAGAATAACCATGAGAGGGGCTCCTCTGTCTCTCTCACTCTCTCGAGGATTTACCCCCCCCCCCCCCCCTCCACTCACCAGAAACTGCTGCCAGTCTCCGACGATAATATGCACATTGTGAACGCCACTGCCTGGGTGTCTTGCATCTCAGGTTCGTATTGCGGCTGTCGATTATACCAAAACAATGTGGTTGGGGTCCGGCGGGTATGGATGAGTGTCCCCGTGTATCATGTATGTGGGGAGGGAGGGGGGTGGAGTGGGGTGGTGTGGTGTGGTGTGAGTCAGGCAAACTGCCCACACAGAGTGCCACTCTCCCCCTCCCCTCCAAAAAAAATATGAAGTAACCCCGGCGCATTGCCGATCCGGGCATGCGGCGGGGGGAATATATACAAGAGAAAGCAACGGCATTTCCACGTGCCGGGTTTCTTCTTTTTTTTTTTGAACAGAAAAAAAAAAGATAAAAAAACAGCAGCAAAAATAAAACCCTTGTTGAAACACAATTCTATTCCATTATAATTTGCACACCACCAGCCGGTTTTTGGAAGAAAATCCGGCGGTGAAAAAACATAAACAATGCTGAAGCAGCGGAGGGGCGGAATGGGACAAGGGTGTGTGTGATGGGGAGTGGGGAGTGGGGCAGGGGGGGGGGGGGTAAGGGTGGCTTTTCGCCCCGCCTGTGCCAACAGTTTGTGTCAGTGTGACACCACCCCCCCCCCTATTTTGATAGGGGATGGGGGGCACTCACTTTCCTGCACATCCGGAGAGAATGCCGCCTTTTCGTCTCCCCACCACCTACCCCACCCCACCCACACCTCCCGCCGCCCCCCTCGCCACGGCCCCACCACCTCTCCCCCGGTAGGGATACAAGATGCGCCGGGCTTGTTGACTTTTATCCGCTGTGCGCCTCTTCAAAGTTGCGCACCATGAACTGAAATATCGGCATATCCGCAAGCCTTGGCTGGCCCTCCCGCAAAGGATTGGTGTACAGCGGAAAAGCTGTGCCGTGGCGAAGAAGGGAGAAAAAGAACAATTCCCTGAGCCAGAACGCACGGGAGGTGGTGTGTGTGTGTGGGGGGGGGGGGGGGTGGGTTGCACCCCACGCCCCCCCCCCCCCCCACACCCACACCCCAGCTGAGTGTATCATTAGTACCCCCATCTGGAGTCGTAGGGTAGCACATAGCGGGTCCCGGTTCTTGCGGCGTGTGCTCTAGGGGACACTCTGCGCGATGCCCAGGCACGCTAGCCCAAACCACAGTATACGGGTAGCACGGTATTCCTGTGATCCAACCCTCCCCCCCCCTTACAAAAGGGGTGTGGGGGGAGGAAGGGGCACATATACATCCTGTATCCAGAATAGCCCAAACCCCCCAATTTATAACAGCAAATCACGCCTGCCCCCCCCCCCCCCCACCCACATTGCCACTGTTCCCTCCCCCCCTTCCTCACCCCCCCCCCCATCCAGAGCAGCGTTTTTTTGGTTCTTTCTAACTCGTGAATGATTTTTTTGTGCCCAGAATGGGAATTGCCACAACATCCCACCTTTCACCCCCCCCCCTCTCATCCGACCTGCACGGTTTGTTCTGCAAAGATGTGATAAAAAAAGTCCAGGGGGGGATGCAAGACACCCCCCGTATGATTTGAGAGTGTGTTCGATGCGCTGCTAACTTGTAATTTTTTATCGAACGCCAGTGCCCCCCCCCCCCCCCACCCCCACCCCCACCCCCCCCATCCTCCACACGGCCTCCATAATGAGTCAAGGGGAGAGTTCACACAGCTCTATGCCTTGATTGTTTCTTCTGCTTCACAACCCCCCCCCCCCCACCCCCCGATGGTGTGGTTTTCAACCACAGCATCGTGCCTTCCGCTCCCCCCCCCAGCCCCCAAATGTGTTGAAGGTTGGCGTTGCATAGAGGTTGTACGGATTTATTATGCCCCCCCCCTCTGATTCCCCCCCCCCCCTCCCCCGCAAAAGGAATCAGCGCACCGGTTGCGAAGAAGAGTGCCCGCTGTCACCCCCCCCCTCCTCGCTTGTGGAACAGTCGGTTCTACGTTCTACGTTCTACCTGTTACCCTCCCCCCACCCGCACCCGCACCCGCCCACCTTGCCCGTGTATACGAATCATAAAACAAGCCCCCTGCCCTACGAGAGATCGGTTGCACCCTTCCCCCATCCCATCCCAGATGTTGGTTTTGATTTTTGAGCGGCTTTTGAACATGGTGCAGGGCGTTCGCTCGGGGAGAAATAGGGGCCTATTTCGTTAAAAAAATGATTCTGGGAAAACCCTTCTCCCACCTCTCTCCCGGGCATTTCTCCCAAGGGGGAGAAATTAAATAAAAAAAGTTTCTCGGAAGTTTTTGCCTCAGGTGGGAAGGGGTTCTGAAGGAGAAGGGCAGCACCCTCTCGTACAAATTGATACCACCACGCTTCGCACGGAGCGGAAATAACCCAAGAAGCGAGATCTGAACCTGCTGGGGACCGTCGGAGCTATTGCCGGCATCAGCATGGTCAAAGCCAGAGGAGGCCGAAGCCAAGAGCATAGTGGCCTGCCACAGGCACCAGGCCGCTGTACCTCTTGAGCATGCTGTCTCAAGGTGCACGTTGTCTGTATGTGGTGTTCGACTATGAAGCGGACTCGGGGACGAGGCTGACAAATGTTCACTACCGTGGCCTCCGGCGGCTGGGGGGCTCCGCCCCCCAGACCCCCCTGTGACCTGTGAAGTCTGTCCAACAGGAACTAACGAGCGCATGTGACCGTGCCCTTCCTTCTCGAGAACGGGTATCGGCGACGGTCCGTGATCCTGTTTTGGGTTCGTCACCAACTCCCGAAGTACTCACTGATTGCCGCAAAACCTCCATTTTGCAGCCGCGAACCGTGAAATGGGCCCCTTGCGCCAAACATATATAGTACCCTGGTCTGGACCCTTCAGGCAATTTGTCTGAGGGGCCGATGTTGCATGATTTCGCGCGCGCGAAGCGCGCGCGAAAAAAAATTTGAGGCGGCAATTTTACCCCTTTCTCCCAGTCTCTGAGGAAGGTGGGAGATAGCGAACACCCTGACATGGTGATATAAAAACAAGCAGGGCTCTGTCTTGCGGTTACCGAAGACCCCCCCCCCCCCATCCCGCCCATCCCGCGCTGTTATGCGTGTTTACAAATTACGCTTTTGTCGGAGGCGTGCTCGTTCACCCCCCCCCCCCCCCCACCCACCCACCCACCCCTCCGCCCCATTTCTGCGTGTTACACTCCTTCGCACCCGCTCCCCCCTCGATCCCGTGCTCGTCTGAAGAAATCCACTGCAGTGGGGCGGCCATCAGTGCCAAAACAACCAGGCTTTGTGCTCAAAATGGAACTGTGTGTTTGTTGTGTCGCATAGGCTTTTTGAGGAAATTCTGAAACCATCCCACACACAAAATAGCAGCCGAAACAAAAAGAAGAAGGAAACATCGGCAAAAACCAGACAAATGAATGCGAATTGGATTCCAAGCAAAAAGGAAAACAAACCAGAAACACATAAGCCTCACGGCTGCCCATCATTGGTTCTTACCGGGGTTGGTCCACAGGATCAGCACCGGCAACGCCAGTGATTTTGAAGGAGACCCAGGACACGCGTGCCAATCGTTTTCTTCCTGCGCTGAGGCAGCCCCTGCCTTGCTGAGCTGAGTCTCGGTTCAGCCCATCGATTGCCACCGGTACACACTCCCATGTGCCAACGGCAACGACGCTCACAGCCCTTTCGTGCTGCACGTTCTACACCAACAATCCAGAAAAGAAGAAAAATAGAGACCAACACAGCACTGCAACCAGCGTATCATTTGTCTGTTCACTGAGTTTTTGTCCTTCCCTATGGAAGGCGTCTACACCGACGGGTTTGCAGCATCACACCTTTTGTTTTCCCTGCATCCCCAGGGGGGTTCTGAGATTCCCCGGAAAGCCCAAAAAATCTAGATGCCCTCCTGTGCCACACGTGATTTCATGGTCTCGTCCTGTCAAGTGCGTGCTTTTAGTTTTTGAACGTCCAACGTTCCAAAAAAAAATATCCTGGTCGATTTGTGCCACCCCACGTGCCCCCCCCTCAGCGATGCGGTGCTCAAGGCGTGCAGAGTGACAAAGACACTCTCTCTGCAGTGCCTTTGGGTGTTGGGTCAGCTGTGTTTGGTGGAGTGGCTGTGCGGCACACAGCTTTGTGGGTACTTTTGAACACCTTTTGTGTTCCTTATGTTTTTTTTTGCTGAGGTTTTACACACAACCAGCCATACAAACTCGTGTGCGTGTCGCGTTCTTTACGGATGTTTCATTTTCGATTTCCCCCCATTCTGAATGATGATTCAGTCTAAGTACACACTACCGTTTTCCAGGCCATTTCGTTGTGGCACCCCCAACATTGGACAGTGGTTTCGAAACGTTACAAGCCATTTATCAGTTTCCACGGGTCTTCAGTTTAACCTGGCACGGGTAGTGAGCGCTGTCCGGTACGTCCCTTCTCTTCTTTTTGCGTACACCACCACCTGACCGACTCGTCCGTCAGGATGGTGGCAGTCGCTACAACAAACTTTGGGATCACAGGCAGGAGAATGCGATCCGGGGATGATGCTGCAGACAAGGTATGTTTGTGCACCTACACGGGGAATGGCGTGCTTCCAGCACAGCCAGGTTGGGCAAAATGCGCCTCAAACGGGGAGATATCGGGGTGGATCAGACAGCATTCCTCTACCCGCCATGGTGTTGCGTTGTCCCGAATGGAGTATTTGATCCGTTTACACTCTTGCCACTGTAATATATAATCGCACAGTCAGTTGGCCACCAAGTTCATGGCACACTTCCTCGCGGGTTATTGTTGCTTAGTTCTTTCTTACACTTTCCATACTTCTTCTACATCCAGCAGTGTATTTTTACCTAACACCACTACACTCCTGGGTATCACGGGGCTCTGAGGGTGCAGCCGGCTGTTGTGTTGTCGGAGCTGCCACCCCCCTTTCTGCGCATGCCCTGCTGCCATGCGAACGGGAACGCCGTCACCGAGAAACATACTGGAATGCCCAAAGTTCCAAAAACTCCTGGGGCGTTCCGACACATCTGTCACCTTGCTGTTCTGTAGTTATTATTTCGGTGTTGTTTTGTTATTGTTCTGGCATTTGCCCGCCTACTCCAGATTGATAATACTACAGGTGGCTTGAACCTTTCAAGCCGCCTCAAGCCGATTGGTGGTCTGGTCAGATTGTGAAGCGCAGATTGGTGGAGAACCCCGTGAAGTGTGTCATCTGCATCTTTTGTTGAAACCCAAAGGCTGAGAAATGGCATAATTCTCGTGCATTGCTGTTGTATCTGTTAAAAAAAGACGTGCGCGACATCTTGACTGATGATCCTCTTTTGCTTTCGAACGTGAACGATTGCTCAAAGAAATGAGATCTTATTTTCTTCTGTTGTGATGCCAACAATTCATGTTGGCAATGGTGTGTGATGTCTGATTTTGATTTCTGTGTGGGTACGTGCAACACAACACGTGACATCGGTACGTGGTGTGGCACGTCACAATATTTCGAGCAGCTCCCTCATAGTGTATTCACAACAAAATCATCTCGCTGGATCACTTCTTGTGTTCTTGCGGAATGGGATTTGCACACACGCCACTGCCCCTTTCTCTTGACAGGCGAAACATTCGTTTGTCCCACTGTTTCGAGGCCCAAAAAATTATCGCCCTCCATCTATCACTCGCATGATTTACGCTCGTGTGAATATCCCCGCGAATGAATATTTGCACCACGAGAGGGACCATCTCTCTCTGTCTGTCTTGACGGCATCGGGTTTCAGATTTGGCCATCAGGTGCAGCAACCCCGTTCAACAAGTGCCTCGCTCACAGGCGCATGGAAGACATCTTAGCACTCCATTGCTCTCACCAGCGAGCCGCTTCTGATCCCGAGCCTGTTTACATTTTCTTTACAAAACCCTGCCTTACTCTCCTGCCTGTCTCAACGCCACCGTGCCATTGCCCTCGTTGCACTGCGTTGCCACCATCTCAGACATTCTGTAGCTGTCCTTCAGGACAGCTGGCACACAACTGTTTCTGTTCTGCATTAGGATTTTTTCATGATTTTCACGATACTGTTGCATTGCCTCGTTGCGGGTCTCGAGATGCATCCCCGCCCCATCTATTCTGAACTCTCCAAAGGGGGAAAAGATCGTTCAAATCGTTCAAACATATTTTCGTCTATTTTTTCGAGCGTGGTTGGAACCGTTGTTCGAAATCGTTTTTGCTTTTCATTTTTTTTTTACCGCAGCGTTGCTGATGCTTCTACAATCAACAAACCTCCCTCGCCCCCCCCACACCCCCTGTGCGGGACCGATGCACAGTGAGCCGTGTTTTTCTTCAGACAAAAAAATGAAGCACACCCCCCCCACCCTCCCACCCCCAAACCAACATTGAATGAAAAGGCCTTATCCTTCGTCCCCCCCCCCTTTCCCCCTGCTCAAGGGATACCCAACCTTATCGCAAGAGATGTGTTGTCTTATTGTTCTAAGTAGCCTTGTGCATGAGAGTGTGTACCCCAAGTGTAAGCGATTCACGTGTGTGTGGGTATGTCCGTATAACAGAGGTCACGTGGATCAAGAGCAGGTGCTGCTCGTTGCGTTCTATACTACTCCATATAAGTTCACCGGTTTCTGGACGAAGCCATATTACTTACGCCGTCTCCTTTTTGCCGGCAAAGGCTCATGTGTGTGGACAGAGCATCTCAGTTCTCGTGCCGTGGTCTGTTGTGGGCTTCTGTACGATGCGGGTTCGCTAATCCAACTTTGCCAACGTGTGTTATGTGCATGTGTGTGTGGCGCAGGTGGCGATGCCTAGCTTTATGAGCGGGCACGGCGGATGAGGGGTGTGGGCGTGGATTGAATCGAGCAGTGGCCTCACAGGACTGCGGCAACCCGCACCAATTTTTTTCCTGCATACTCCCCGAATCCATGACCCCCCCACCCCACCCCTCCTCCCGCCCCCGCCCCCTGGAATAACAAACGTGGCAAGGGACGCTCTTTTTTTTCATGCATCCCTTGCAAAAACAATACCAACTGCTCCTACATGACCCCCCCATCTCTGCCTGTCCCTCGTCACTCACTCACTCACACACACACTCTCTCTCCCCCTCACACACACACACACACACACACACTTATACGTTTCTGCTCATAGGATCCAGGATTATTAATCCAGGCCGCATCGCCACGATGGATCCCTTCGAAAAGAGCAAGTTTCAAGGGGGGAGGGGTTAGTGATTGTTTTTTTTTTCATGTGCACGCCCTCTCGATACAAAGTGTCGGTCGCGCCAGAGTTCGCTCAGGCGCGACCTACACTGAACAAACACGCTGCAACAGGGTGTGTGTGTGTGTGTGTAAACACAATGGGAGGGGTTGTATCAAGAGCCTGTGTGCTCGGTGCGCCCCTCCTAGGCCCTGCAACTCTCAAGCCTGCTGTTAGGTGAAGTGGCAGGGTTCACACACGCACCGGGAAAGGGTACCGCGGCCTTTTGGCTCCAAAGCGTGTAGCTGACCCAGCCTGGCATCACGCATGCACAGCTTTGGGTTCATGCCGAAGGTCCCGCCCTCCCATGGCACATGCGAGGTGGAGGTGGCTCTGTTCCTTACTATTCTCTGCATTTCTACCCCCGAACACACACACGCCCCACCCATTCAGGAAAAAAATGTGCGTGCCACCACTGCCACAACCACCACAACCGTACCCTTTCTATTATCTACGTCGCGACCCCCACACCACCACCAACGATGCTTCTGGTACACTTCTCCTTGCGTTCGGTGCAGCTGTTTTTCTTATCTGTCCGACACCAAGTTTACTATGCCGTAGTGCGTTTTGTTGTTGTTGCTGGGCTGTTTCTACGGAGGGGCGGGGGGGGGGATGCGCTTCCCCCGTAGTAGGTGTTTTTTTTGCCCAGTGGTTTTTCCCTCCTGCCGTGTCGCCTGATTCCCGTGTTGTGGCACACCTAAAGTGCCCTGATAGTTGCCAGGGTAGTATGTATGACTCTGGATATTGATTCCTCATCTTCCTTCATCTGTGCCATCTGTTCTATTCCCTTCACATTTCAACTGGCCGGGTGTCCAGATGTTACAACTCATTGGCTGTGGGCGTGTCTTTTGTTTATCATTATTGTGATGGGCCCAGTTGTGGTTTTGGCTCCAATAGTACAACATGCGGGAGTATTTTGTGTGATTCGAGCATTGAGCTGTGTTGGTAGTTGTATACGACAGTGACAGTTGCTGCATATATTACCCACCTGGTCAACACACAGCAAGTCTTTATTGTAGGGGTCGTTCTTATTGGCTCTTTTCCAGCACATGTCTCACTGATTTTTTGCTGCAGCAACGTCCCACGATGTGTTGCCATTTCTGTCTATGACGGGCCACGTGCAATCCAACAGTGCGAGAATCTGCACACAATACCTTGTGAGTGCGCCCCACCCTTTTCCTTTTGCCGTGATGCGTAGCCATATTCGGACATATTATTGTTTGTTTTTCAAGGTTCTTGCTCAGATGATATACGCAAGAGCCGACTAACCTAGACGTGGTTTTGAACAGTCTTTCTTTTTGACACCCTTTTTTTCACCTTACACCGACATGTGGCCCCCCACACCGTTCGCGGGAAGCCTTCCCCACGTGAAGGCTCCCGTGCAAATTAGGAATCGGCGTGATAAAACAAACCCCTACAAAACGATCGATGTTGCGATGCCAAACCAGCCAGCCGTGCCAGAGTGCCCCCGCGATTCATTCGTTTTATTCGTTGGTTTCGTTGCATATATGCGCATGCGCTGTCTCCGTCCCACCACTTATTGTAGCTGCAGGTCTGTTTTAGTGTACCTACTCCAAGCAACCCCCGCCCTCACTCATTAGTTCTGGTTGTGGTATCGTGTTGGGCATCAGGGCCTGTGTCTCCTGATAGCCGTGCTACATGAGACACCGTCCCCGCATGCTTTCTGCAAAGTGTCCCGAGTGGAAATGTCGCACCCGAATTTCTTCCCCCCCCCCCCCCCCCACCTCGCCTACCACCACCGGCCCCGCCGTGTGTGCGTGGGTGCCATTCTTCCAAAAGCAGGAAAGACAAATGCTCTTTACGATCGACCTCCCATCAAGCATTGTGGGCTGTTTTCCAACTTATTATTGTTTCTGCCTGCTTTCGAGTTTCGAAAATGTGATTCAACCACAAGCATAGCCCAAAAAGAATGCCATTTTGCGCCTCTCACGCCCTCCCTCCCTCCATCCCTCTTGCCCCCTGTTCCAGATCGCCGGGCTAATATTCCCGTCGGGGTGAGCACTTGAAGCTTCTCAGAGGAGGAAACCAATTTCGTTCAACAGAAGCTTCAACAGAACACGCGGCACCCGCTCTCCTGATGGAAGCCACTGGCGGTGAAGCTTGCAGTCCCAACGACGTGTGGCTTGCACTGCTGCAAACAAGAATTCCACCAGGGCCGGGGAGTCCTGCAGTCTGAGATGAATCACTGCAGGGGGATCGTGTTCTGTTGACAGATGGGCGCAGCCCTGCTGAGAGAGTTCGCAAAGAAAATTGAAACAGAAAACAACCCCTGATTGAAGGGGTGTGGCCAAGCCGGGTGTGCAAGGGTTGAGTTCTTGCTGCGCTGGAGTCCAACATAACCTTTCATCCTCAAAACTCGAAGGGAATAATTAACGGAAGATCGCGGGGAGGAGAGGGGGTCTGGGGAGGGGCCCTCCTGTCCCGTATCGGCAACACCGCCCAGGCTCAGGGAGGGGGGGCCGGTTTGTGGGTACCAAACAGATAGCGATGAGGTGCCCCCTCCCCCCTCCTCCCCCCCCTCGCCATTCCCCCAACAAAACCCCCTCAGCCCCGCCCCCTGTTGCCTAAGTGATAGGGGGCCCTTTCACCCGGTGGTCTGTGCTTACTCTACCCACACCCCGGTAGTGTGTGTGATTGCTGCATCCGACTCTTGAAGTGGTGTGCTGTGCTCTATATGTGCGTGGCTAGTCCATGGGACAGTCAAAGAAAAATGCTGCTCGGGTGCGCTGTCTTCGAGACCCGGCAAAGACTCCATACGAAAGTGACACCTCGTGGTATGTAGCCACTTGGCTGTCGAATCAACAAACGGAACTACCATGCACGTGCCTGAGTTGCCCAATTGGGGGAGTAGGCCACAACCGACGTGGCCCATACCCCCCTGCTGGGTGAAATTCAAATTTTCAATCTTTGTCCTTTGGCACGGAGCTGTATTTTCCCATTTTCCTTTGCGTGGAACGTGGGTTATTCTGGTCACGGCGATGCGATGTGGTGGTGTATTGGGTCCTGACACTGTAACCTACGGAACAACACGGAAATGCGGGGCAGCGGTGAGGGGGGAAGGGGGTGGTGCTGAGCACGGGGCTTAGCAGCGTCACTGTTGCAGGCTCCATGCTTCGCTGGTGGTCGCAGATGTGATCGGCCATCCCATTACCCCCTCTTTCCCGTTGCCCCATAGCTCTCGGGAAAGTGAGGCCAAACAAAAACCGCCGGGCTGCATATTTTTTTTGCCAAACTGTGGCGCCATTCCAGTCTGACTTGTTTGTTGTGTTTGAAATTGTCCTCTCCCCACAAAAAAAAATTACTCGTTCAAATCGTTGGTGTTATCGAAATAGGGGCAACTTCGCACGAACGGGGCACGAAATATCAGGGTGGGCCCTTTTTTTTTTTTTTTTTTTTCTTGGTGGGATTTTTCACGTATTGCCTGTGGTTTTCATGAACCACCCAAATTTCGCGTGAATTTTGTGCATGTATAGGCCCGGATAGACCCGGACAGGCATGTATTGTCCCGTTCTGGCCTGTTTAGGTCGGCTGGAGGACGTTAAAGGAGTGCCGTCTCGCTGAGGGTTTCTCTTTGGTGTTGGTGGGCCAGCACCAGGAGAGGGTTCCGATATATGATCTACGTCAAACAGGTGGGGAGACCAACCTTGGCAGGGGGACTCATCTGCCCGTGGGCATGACTGCACACGGGCAGATGAGTCCACGCTTGTGCAGACGACCCTCACAGAGGAGGGCTACCTCCCGTCCACTCCGGGATACCGGTTGCTGAAGCGGAACGACCTCTGGACGACAGAGTTTAAGGAGGT
This sequence comes from Rhynchopus euleeides, assembly GCA_963210315.1. Lineage (NCBI taxonomy): Eukaryota > Euglenozoa > Diplonemea > Diplonemida > Diplonemidae > Rhynchopus > Rhynchopus euleeides. The sequence continues at coordinate 2,253,243 of OY723257.1, forward strand.
GGGTGAGGAGGTGCTCCCGTTCCTGCGGGAGAGCGACGTGGTGTTGGTGCAGTGCACCGAGCTGCCGAGCCCGTGGTCGCGGAAGGAGCTACGCCATAGGGTGTGCTCCCTGATCCGCAACGGGATGCCGTGCTGCAACAAACCGGCTGCTCTCCAGGACCTGTTCATGGTCCTGGACCACCAAGTTCTACCCCGGCCAGTGCGCGGTTTCTTGTAGTTGGTTGTGTTGTTGTTCGTGGAGCACATATCATCGTGCGCCCGTTGGAAAAGTATGGGAGAAACCTGCTGCGCCCCCCACAGTACGACAGGATGCGCGCAGGCACCGGGCCCGAAACCTGAATGTTGAGTCACCCGCCCCCGCCCCCGCCCCAGCTTCCCCGCCCACCTGATCTTCTCAAGTTACCCCTGGTGGTCCACCGACGGGCAAAATCAAGCGAATCTGGAGAGCAGTTGTCCGTATCCAGCCCGGCATTGAGTGTTCTGGGGTGCGTTCTGCGCCACTGCGTGGCAACGAGCTCCTGGAACGGGGAAAACGGGGGCCGCAAAAAACGGGGCCCAAACGGGTTTTTGGGCACGAACAGGGCACGAAATATCAGGGGGTCGATAACACCAATCGTTCAAAAAAAATTAGCGAACTCCACACTGAATCAACAGCTCTCGAATTGGTTTTTTTCCCTTCAATTTTTCACAACATGAATGGCCCAAAAGGCTAAGCTAACCGATTTAAGCAGACGTGCGGCGTTCCCCCCCGCCCCCGCGCGCAGCGCACTCGCGTTAGGCTTGCCTTGTATGAAGCCAACTCAAACATAAAGACACGGCAGGTCTTGGCCTTGGGGAGTGTTCCAGCCGGACTGCTCCCAAAAGCGAGATTTGGTTTCCCGGTTCATACTGCCCTGTCCCGTATACGGCGATGGCCGCATTGATTTCTTTATTGGGGCAATCCTCGCTTCAAACAACAAAACAAATCTGTTCAAACAACGAAGCTTGCGGTACTAAAGAGAGGGGGGGGGGTGTTTTGTGGTTGCGCTCAACAGGGATGCACACCAAAATAACGTATTTCAACAGAAAAATGTCCCCAGGCCCCAAACCACACAGCCTGGGTATTTTTTCTCGGCAGTCCGGCGTCGCTCGCTGGAGGGTGGGGGGCGGGGGGGCGGAACCTCCTGTGCCTTGCTCATTTTATCCCCGGATTTGGCGCACAAACAACGCCTTGTCTTTGTTTGCTGGATACCGTATACGTAAATATTATGGAACGTAAATATTATGGAACGGGCCCATTTTTGGCCGGTCCGTTCCATAATATTTACGTTCCAAAATATAAAATCCAACAGGCTGCCTTCCCACTTGTCGACGGAGGGGTCCCGGTGACCGACCCCAAAGCTAAGGCGGACCTCCTCTGCAGCCACTACGCCAAGATCAGCGAAGGAAGCGACCAACAGCCACAAGCAGCACACACCCCGCAGCATGCGAATGACCAGACACCCCCCGAGCTCTCAGCTGCCGAAGACGACTTCTCCAAAGAGGAGCTGAACGCGGCTCTATCCGAACTGCAGGAGCGGAAATCCCCAGGGCCTGACGACCTCAACAACGAGCTGCTGATGCATCTGGGCCCCCAGGCACGGCAGGGACTCCTGCATGTGCTCAACCTGTCGTGGAACAGCGGCATCCTCCCCGACGCGTGGACACGAGCAGTCATCATCCCGATCCTGAAACCGGGGAAGCCAGCAACGGCAGCGTCCTCGTACCGACCAATCGCGCTCACCAGCACAGCGTGCAAGGTGCTAGAAAAAATGGTGAAGAGGCGCATGGAGCAGCTCATGCTCGACGACGCCTACCCACAGGTGGAGGGGCACTGCGCGAACCAGGCAGGGTTCCAGCGGCTGAGATCGACAACCGACCAACTAGCCTACATCACCCAAACAGCGACGGACGCCCTCTCCTCCGGAAAGGCAGCTGTCACCCTGTACTTCGACCTCGAGAAAGCCTTCGACAAGGTCAGCAAGCACGCAGTCATCAACAGTGTCAGACGGAAGGGCTTCCCCCCGAAATTCACCAGATGGCTACACAACTACCTCAGCAACCGCCGAGCCGCCGCACAGGTGCACGGGGTAAGAAGCGACTACTACGACTTCAACAACGGGGTCCCGCAGGGAACAGTGCTCTCGCCCCTGCTCTTCAACTGCGTGATGGACGATGTATCTCGAGCCATCACCGCCTCCCCTAACATCCACCCAGCGGTGTTCGCAGATGACATCGCAGTACTCGTCGTCGGGGACAACTACACTGAAGCCCTAAGCACCGCACAGGGCGTCATATCCACACTCGCCGCCGAAATCCCACTCCACGGGCTGCAGCTCTCCCCCAGTAAATGCTGCTACACGCTGATGGGAACGACGCCCGCAGCGTTGGGCGAGCACAGACGCATGGAGCTCCCAGACGGCACCCCCCTCCAGCACGAATCGACAGCGAAGTACCTCGGGGTCTACATCGATGCCTGCCACACGATGACAGACCACGTCGACCACGTCGTGACCACCTGCATGCGACGCCTGAGCATTCTGCGTATGTTGGCAGGCACTGACTGGGGCTCAAGTGGAGACACGCTGCGCCAGGCCTACCTGACATATGTCTACCCCATCCTGATGTACGCCGCCAGCGTCTACACCCCTGGCCTGTCCACGAAGAACCTCAAACGCCTGCGAGATGTCCACCGCATGGCAGCCCTGATCATCACGGGCTGTATGAAGAACACCAGCACGGCAAAGCTCCTCTGGGAATCACACCTGCGAGACCTCGACCTCGACTTCAAGGTCGCGGTGTGCACAGACCACGAACGCTTCCGCCGCGTGCCCCACTCCCCAGGATACCGGGCGCAACTAAACACCGGGAACACGGGAGGCAGCTGGCTACATCAGGCACGGAGTCTGGTGAAATCCTCGAAGGTCGACGGGCGCACCCCCCTGCTGGCCCCCCTGCATGCAGCACACCCCATCCCCCCCTGGGAATGGAACCTGGTGCTGCCACGAGTACACATCCTGGCGACGCTGCCGGGGCTCACCGCCCCAAAGGCCGCCACCCCGAAAGACACCCTCCGGGACCTGGCAGAGCAGACCATCCAGGCCCTCCCGACATGCGCCTGGCATGTGTACACCGACGGGTCAGTCTCCAACTCCACATCGCGGCAACAGCAGGGCGGCGCAGGAGCAGCGGTGTACAGCATGCCGGAGGGCCGCCTCAGGAAAAAGCTCGCCTGGCCGGCAGGACTCCGCTGCATCAGCTACCAGGCGGAGCTGGTGGCCATCAGAGAATCCCTCGCTCACCTATGCACCCTGGTATCCCCAGGCGAAACGATCGCCATCCTCACAGACTCGCAGAGCGCACTGAACGCGCTGCTGAGCGGCCCGCAGCGAGCGAGAGGATCCACCGAATGGGACATCTGGAGGTGGTTGAACGAGCTCGCCCAAACCCACGATGTCACCACCCACCTCCGCTACATCCCGTCACACGTTGGGGTAGCAGGGAACGAACTCGCTGACAAACAGGCGCAAATCGGTGCCTTCCGGCCGCAGATGGAACCGGTTAGCCTCGCGTCGGCTCGTGTCGTCCTCCGCCGACACATCTACAACGACGCAACGGTGCCCCGCACGGACAGCGTGTACGCGTACCGTTCGGGAATCGGGGAGACGCGACTGCAACGCCCCGACCTCCGCATGGAGGGACTCACCCGCTTAGGGGAAACCACCATCCGCCGACTCCGGGCCGACCACCACCGCCTGGTCTACGACCATGACATCCCGGGCACGGCACAACCACCTTGCCAACCCTGCCTGAAGCATGCGCCGGGCCACCCCCCGCCTGGGGTCTCACTGAAGCACCTCTTCTTCGGCTGCCCCGCGACAGCGTCGGCCCGACACCACCTCACAGCCACAAACGTGCACAACCTGCTGTTGCACAACTGCAAGGAGGCGCTGCGCTACCTGGCCGAGGCAGGGGTAACGGAGCACGGCGAGAAGGACTACCTGAACGCGTGAACCAAATAACATCATCAGAGAACAAGGGCTTCGGCCCGACCTCCCAGCACCCCCCCCCCCCATCCCAGCCCCACGTCACTTACCACAGGCCGCCAGGCGCGTCAGCGTCGGCGACCGCCCGCCCCCAGTCTGAGAGGCATCAGCCGAATCTCGGTGGAGGCGGGCACAAAACAAAAGGGAGAGTCGTCACTGTGCATATCAGCACGGTCCCGCCCTCTGTGCCAGACCAACACACCACCAAAGGAAAAGAGGAAGAGGCGACGTAAGGCAATGCCTCCGTGCGGCCAGGAGAACACGAAATAGCGACCCCCTCTACGGGGAATGCTACGAGCACGGCCAAAAATCGTTCAAATCGTTCAATATTTACAGGGCCAGTTGGGGACTCGGTGGTGAGGACGGCTTGCGTCAGGAATCGCGCGAAAAGTGCACGAGTAGGTCCCGTCAGGGACTCTGTATGCCGTCCGATCACCTGGTCCAAGTCCCCGAGTCGCAGAAAGCCCTGTAAATCAGGGGATAAGATAGGTCTGGTTTTCCGGTTTTCAAAACCAGGGTTTCCCGGTTCCCGGTTTTCTGGAAAAAAAAAAGGTCGGTCTCATTTTTGGCGGTTTTTTTTGTGATTTTGGGACAGTAAAACAGTCAGAAAAAACGCCATAAAAAAATAGAAAGTGACCCCATCGTGATCCGCACAGAGCTCCAATAGTCCAAAGAAGGCAGAGAAGCGGAGAAGAAAAATGGACCTAGCGGGTGGCCCGGTGGGTGGTGATGCCCTCGTCATGCAGGTCTCTTCTGTTTTGAAGGTGCACACATGGTGGACTCCAGCCACCATGTCTAAGAGGGAGTCTAAGACTGCAGTCTGGAGGGCTGAGACGAGAACTCAAACGACTTTCAAGCAGTCTTGAAGGTCGCCAAGCCTATTGGGGGCAACTAACAGATGAGATTTGTTTGTTGCCTGTCGTCACAGCTAGGTGCCCATCTCTTCGATAACGGAATGTGTGCAGAGATCTCGTGGACCCTTTGGCCATTCTGTCGTGCACCCACTCCACCCACAACGCACACCTGTCACGAGTGGTCGCTCCCCCGTCCTCCTCCACCCTGAAGGTTGAACCCTCAAGGACCAGTGATCTCCTGCTGGCCGGGCTGCGATACAGCGAAGCCTTCCTACTTACAAGCGAATCCAGACTGTAGGGAACAGATGTTCACTACCGTGGCCTCCGGCGGCTGGGGGGCTCCGCCACCCAGACCCCCCTGTGTAAAAGCATTGCACCAGACCGGTTTTTTGGGCGAGAGTCCAAACTTTCAAAGCAGCTGCTGCGCCTGCCCCACCAAGCAGCCTCAGTACGACAGGACGCGCGCAGGCACCGGGCCCTCTCAGATTCTGGGAGGGTTTGCGCGGGTCGCGCGCGCCGAAGGCGCGCGCGAAAAATTTTCAAAACCAGAAAAACCGGAAAACGGCGCCAGAAAAAAAGTCTATCTTATACCCTGTGTAAATATTATGGAACAAAAAAAATCTGGAACGCCAACCCACCAGCGTTCCAAAATATTTACGTTCCATAATATTTACGTTCCAAAATATTTACGTATACGGTATATCGCGAGCCACCACCCCCTACCACCACCCACTCACACCCCCGGTGAGGGAGGGTGGGGTGGGGTGGTGTCTGCGTTTCCAACAAGGCATCGGGCTTGTCACCTGTTCACTATCCAGCAGGGGTAGGCACAGGCAGGTCCCCCCCCCCCCTCTCCCACGCACAAATCCTCTCTCCTTCTTCTTCTTCTTCACCCCTCCTCTCCCATGTGCCTCGTGGGGGTTCACCGACCTTCGCTTCTTGTGTGCAGGTGTTTCATCCCTCCTCTCTCGTCCTCTCTCTCTCTCTATCCGACTCTGTTTATTTGCCGTGCCTCTCTTAGGCATCGGTTCTCTATATTGTCTCTCCTTTTCCAGCTCTCAATGCTGTGCTGCCCTACTCCTCATGTACCGTGGTGGATCCCCGCTCCTCCAAGCGACTTCCAAAGCACGGCTCAAGACAGGCCACATCACACGGATCGTACGGGCCAGCACCCGTCATGTGTCGATGTGACACTGTGCAGTCGTTCCGCATGGAAAAGCCAAGTTGGTATGGTAGTTATGATGAATGATGCAGTTGATGATCCCTGCAGACCCACAGAGGAAGGCCAGGTGACTATTCAGTCCGATGGCCTCGGCTCGAAATGCCCACAGAGAAGGGGTGTGTGCGGTGTGATTTTGAACCAATATTCCTGCTGGTGGTGCGTCTGCGGTGCGATAAGAGAGTTCTGCCACAACCCCCCCCCCCCCCCCCCCACACACACACACACACACACACACACACTCCAAAATCGTTGCGCGATCATGTTCCACATTTCGGCGCTTCGTCATCTTGACCCCTGTCCCCCCTCACACACACGCATATTCCCCACCCTCCGGTATTTTATGTTCTTGGCAGTGAAAGGGGTTGTTCTGTCCCTTCTGGATTCTTGTGATTCCTACCTGCAATTCAGGCATTGGGGAGCGGTGTGCTGAAAGAGTTGCGGGGTACCCAAAAAAAAATATGAGGATTTGGCAACGCAATAAGGGGGGGGGGGGGTGGGTGGTGGGTGGCGATTTCACTCTGGTGTGCCATAAAGGTGATGCCGGTGCCGTCAGCACAGTTTTTTTTTGTGTGTGTGCGCCACCCCCGAACACAGTTTGGCACGGGGAGAGTCGGGAAAATACCGCCACCCCCACACCCCCCCCACCTCACTTAATATGGTTGCTTTGTCTTCAGCTGTTCTGTCAATTTGATACCGCGAGTGCTGAGAGTGTTCCCCCCCACATTCATCCTGCTATGGACCTGTTCTACGCTTGGCGCGTAAAATAAATCCAGGCGTGGGGGGGAGGGGGGGGGAGATGTGCGTGTGTGGAACCAGCATGTCATTTATTTTGCACACGCACATATTTTTTTCTTCTCCCCTCCCCCCTCCCCCGCTTTGATTTATTACTATATTTCTGCTGGGGGGGTGTCCCACCCTCCCAGCCAGATCATCTTCAACCAACGTTGCCTGAGCTCTCTCTCTCTCTCTCTCTCTCTCTCCCCCTCCCTCCCTCCCTCCCGCACCACCCGGGCTGGCGCTGGGCAGTACTCTCGCAAAGGGCACGCCCCGCAAGCCCTGGCTTCAACACTCACACTCACATCCTCCACCCCACACGCTCTCGAGGTGGAATCGGAACACCGGTTCCCCTACTCTTTTATTTGCCCGGATTTGGCGCACAAACAACAGGCCTTTATCTTTGTTTCTGGATGGTTCCCTGCGCTTGGTGGCACCACCGGAATGCTTGCAGTCGGCAGGGGGGCGTCACGTTTCTCTGAAGCGATCGACTTCCCCTGCCACTGCAGCACCTATAGACGGTGTGTGCCCGCAGGACCTCCTCCCTGACGACGCATCGCGGCTGGCGCGTCTGTGCTGTAAGGTTGCGGTGCAGTGTTGCTTTTGATGTTTAGCATCAAATCATGCCAACGAAGATCGAATCCCGGCGCGACCCCCCAACCCCACCCCAGAAGAACGATGGGCGGGGGTGGGGAGGGCGATACTGAAATCCGTTCTATTTGCATCACCATTATCAGGGGGTGTGAGTTTCCCCTCACAGGCAACACAATTTCCGCAGGGCAATTGCCGTTCTGCTCTTCTTTATATTCCGCCCGGGCGGCCTGGGTACATATAGGTGGGTAGGTGGGTCGGGGTGTGTGACCAGGCCATGCAGCCCCCCTTGTAACATCTTGAGGGGGTTGAGTTGTTTTCCTCATGCAAAAAGAAAAGCTAACTCTATCCGTGCCCGCTTTGCACATTATTTGCCTGGCCTATGAACCGAAAAGAAAATTCGTGCTGCCTCACCCACGTTGTGAGGTGGCTTCCGAGTCATCTGGCTGAATGCCAACCTGCTGCGCTAGCCTCGCCAAGCAGCTTCAGACCGGGGTGCCCACCCCTCTCCAAAAAGAAATTAGCAACGCCGAAATACGAAACATTGCGAAGCGCCTGTATTTTCCGTCGATCCGGAGCTGTTGGGGTGGTGCGGGGGGGGGAGGGGGACAGGGATAGCCACGCGTCACAAAAAGCTTGCGGGTGCTGGCCAGAGGAACCCCCGAGGCAGCGGCTCCCTGTCACCGGGGAGGGGCTGTTGCCTCGGGGGTTGGAAGGACGGGCCAAAAGAAGCTTTGTTCAAAATTGTTCAAGCTGTGGACAGAGCTCGGATTTTTGGCCGTGGCCTCCCTCCCTCCCCCCACAAAACACTCCGAACAGCGAAACGGGCGAATGCCCGATTTCTCCGCTTTTTTCTTTGTACATTATTCGGTGTAATTTACCCACCCACACACAACAAACACAACACGTCAGGCGCCCAAGCTGGACTGCTAGCAGCCTCGCGATCTTGGTTATCTTTTTTTTCCTTTTCTCGCTACAAGCGGCGAAGCGCAGCGGAGTCGCGAAGTACCGAATAAAAAATGATACCGGATTGCCCCTTGTTCTACTCTGATTTGGACAGCTCTCTCTCTCTCTCTCTCTCTCTCTCTCTCTCTCTCTCTCTCTCTCTCTCTCTCTCTCTCTCTCTCTCTCTCTCTCTCTCTCTCTCTCTCTCTCTCTCTCTCTCTCTCTCTCTCTCTCTCTCTCTCTCTCTCTCTCTCTCTCTCTCTCTCTCTCTCTCTCTCTCTCTCTCTCTCTCTCTCTCTCTCTCTCTCTCTCTCTCTCTCTCTCTCTCTCTCTCTCTCTCTCTCTCTCTCTCTCTCTCTCTCTCTCTCTCTCTCTCTCTCTCTCTCTCTCTCCCTCCCTCCCACCCCTTTCTGTTGCTGGCAGTGTCATACCTGCATTCATCCCTTCCCTGTTTTTTTGTGCATTACAATCCCCAATCCACACTTGTTTTGCCAGGGGGTGATTTTTGTTGTTTTGGCCGTGCCGATGGCGTCTCCCTGCTTGGTTTGTATCCGCTCTCGCCCTTTTGTTGTTGGGGTGACCTGCGTTGCTTTTTTGGGGGCGCGCTCTGGGTGTTTTGGAGCGGCCTTCTTTATCCCGAATTCCTTACCGCACCGAGCGACCACAAAAGAGCACGAGGGGAATGAATGCAGGCGCACTCACTCGCCCCGATTTGCTATATTTTTCTCCTGTTTCCACGCATTCTGTGTGTCACATTCGAAGAACGAACCAAAACCAAACACAGAACACGCGACACCACCAACATTGTGTAGGTCACTGCCTCTGGTCGTCTGGCCACGCCAGGATGGTGGGCGTCGATGCCAAAGAGAAAATAATGAAGGCAGGGCTGAGAATTGGGATGAATGTTAGGGCGATGCAGCATCCGAGCTAAAATGAAACGGGTTCATTCGAGGTCCACCTGTTACCACACACACATGCACACATGATTTTTTTATATGGAGTAGTGTAGAACGCATCGAGCATTCCCTCCACCCCACCCCACCCCACCCCCCCCCCCCCCCACCCCACTCCCCTGCTCTTGAGCGAAATCCACTGTTATGTCAATACCCACACGCGGCCGCGGCTTACATTTTGCCCATCCCCCCCCCCCTCTCTCTCTCTCCCCTCTTCCCAACCCATACCGAGCACGCCCCTTCCCTACCACCACCCCTCCGAAGGATAAGGCCTTTTCTTGACTGATAGTTGTGTTCCCCCACCCCCACCCTCCCAATGTTCGCTCTTCAAAAAAGGGGACATCACCCCCAATGCCCTCCTCCCGCCACCACCACCACCAATTATACCCGCTGGATAGCTTTTTTTTTGCCGGATTTGTTTTGATTTTGATCTCTCTCGACCCCCCCCACCCCGCGTTCTCTTCCAATAACGACGTCTTCCACTGGCATTGAGGTCGGTGCATTCAGGCCAATAAGGGTTGCCACCCTACCCCACATTCTCTCTCTGCCACCCTCCGCACGACCAGGGGTTTCTCGGTGGGACGCCTTTGCATTATTTTTACATCATGTTTCCATGCCCTTCTCAAGAAAAAAATGCGACAAAAAAAACAACTTTTTCTGGTAGCTTTTGCATGTCACTGATCTGGCGGTCTTGTGCCTCACAGGTCTGTGGTTGCAATGCAAAGACAAAATTCAAACAGAACGTCCTCCCGAAGCTTCTACCTGAGGATTTTCAAGATGGTATGCCATCAGAAAAACAAAACCTAGACCACTGTCAAGAGTGATTGGCGCGATTTCGAAATGCGGACTTCCCTTGTTTTCTTCTTGTACAAACAAAGGACACAGCTCCAAGTCTTTCAGGATATTTTTTTCTTCATGCGATGCCTGGATAACCACACCTTTGGCGGGGTGACTCGTGTCATATCCAGGGGTTTCGTTTGTTTAATAGCCCACTTCAAGCTTTTTGACCCTCCCGTGAGTTTTAATTTATCGCAGTAGCAGGGATGTTACACATGGCGATTGCTTCCCCGATCAGAGGAGGGGGTGTGGGGGTGTGTGACTGAGTGGGCAGGGGTGTCGGTAGCTGCCACCAGTGGGTATACCCATCATTCCTGCCCAGCTAACTCTCCCCTCGCCCACTGACACCACCCCCCCTCCTTCACTCGCACACGACCTTTCTTCTTTCTGCTGTTCCGAATGCCGTGCGGCGAGGTGAATTAGTGTCGCGAAATGACAATGCACATGCCGTTCGCGGCATGATTGCATTTGGATGCTCGTGAACCTGCTCACCCACGCACGGAACGCACACGCCCATCACTGCCACGCCACAGGGCGCAACCATATGCAAACACTGCATCTGTCAGGCAGTGGCTGCAGCGCAAGCTGCACCGCCTTGTCTTGCAGAGATCATGTGTCACCCCTACAGTGCCAGGGTTCTGGCGGTTCTTTATATTATGTGTTCATCCACTGCCTTCTACTCTGGCATCCCACCGCGTGAGGTTGAGAAATCTCATTGCTGCCCACTGATGTTCCGTTGTTATCTTCTGCATGATCCACGGCGCACACTCGGACTCGTACTTCAACATCGCCGTCTTTTGCGGATGGCGCTCTTCAAGGTGTCCGTGGTGTTGCGTCGGGCCTATCTGCCATTTTCTACCCCTTCTTCCTCTCTCAAACAATAAAGGTGTTGGTGTGTGCGTCCCCGTAAAGGGAATGCCCTCACTCTTCCCGATGGTTCGTTGATCAAGAATAGTTGCATTTTTTGGCGGTGGCCCCTTGCATCTCTTGCCTGCTTCAGAACAGACTGATGTATTCACATTGTGAAGGCACTCACCCCGTGACCCAGCCATGGCTGGTCTTCGCGGATCTGTGCAGACACAGGAAGTTGTGCGTGTGTCCTTTCTTTTTGCCACCCTTTGAAAGTCAGAAGGCGTGATGTCAAAACAACACAGGAAACCGGACTCGCGCAAAACCTCCCGCTCGCCGTTCAAAAAACCGTCATTTCTGATGAAGCAAATCAAACATGCTCGGAAGGCCAGTCCGAATAAATCGCACAAATCGTGAAAAACAAGCAACACACAGGTGTGGTGGTTCTCTCCACCCACCCCTCTTCATCGCCCTTCTACACCCCTCATCCGCCTCTACCTTATTATTGAAAATTGATGATACCGCGTTTAGCTTCCCCCCCGCCCCCCTCCCTTCCCCAGTGGGCCTCGTCTGTGGCACCACCAGTCTAAAAAGTAGTTTCAGATCGTTGAACGCGACAAGCTTCTGATGAGGGCGCATGTCCGCCAAGGCAAAAAATATCGCGCTAAAAACAATGGTTCGCAAAATTGTTCGCATTCCCTCCCCCCCCCCCCTGTTGCACCAGCCATTGATATTCCTGGCTTGAAGCATGGAAACACATCCCCCCCCCCCCCCTCTCTCCGGCGTAACACCCCAACTACATTGCGAAGGGATTCTGCAGTTGACTCTGCACCTTTGATTTTTTCCACAAAAAGTACCCACCGACCCCGAGTTACCCCCAAGACGACGACACAAAGGAGCAACAATACAGGTCGCGGCAGTGCTCCCGCTAAGAAAAAAACCGGTCATATATGACTAAAAAAAAGGGGTCCGAAAAACGTGCCGGTCATATATGACCGGAGGGGGGGTCGGTCATATATGACCGGTCATATCTGACTGGTGGGTCCTGGGCAGGTGGGCCAGTCAGGTTTGTGGTGGGGGCGAAGCTCCCACTACAAACCTGACTGGCCACTGAAACAATACAGAGCTTTTGTGATACTTCAGGTGTTCTCGCGTAGCAGCTGCAGGAAAATATCGGAGATTACTGGACATCCACTGCAGCTGGCACCAGGCCTGGCATGCTCACAACCCATGTCGGAGGAACATCCCTCTTGTGGGAAGAGCTGCGACTTCAAGATGCAGGTGAACCCACAAAAAGAGGCGGGGATGGGATGTGTTTGTTTGTGCGCACCTGTACGTGTATGGGTGTCCATACGTGCGCTGCCAACAGTCTTTTTTACCGTGACCTGAGCAGGTTATAGCAAACAAATGTTCACTACCGTGGCCTCCGGCGGCTAGGGGGCTCCGCCCCCCAGACCCCCTCCTGTGGAATCTAGATTCGAAAGCCGCCCAGGAAGATGGAAGCAGCCTATCTCGCCCAAAATCTGTTGCCCTGCAGAACGAATGCTCACTACCGTGGCCTCCGGCGGCTGGGGGGCTCCGCCCCCCAGACCCCCCCTGTCGCCTGTCTCGCAAGTCCTTCTTGCGAGACTGGCCATTTCCCGCGTAGTCTCGGGCGCGCGAAGCGCGCCCGAGAAAAATTTTCACTGAACGGGAAGGGGGGGAAAAAAAAATCCAAAAATCCAAAAACAAAAATGACCGGCCCGTCGGCCTTAGCGGGAACACTGGGTCGCGGAAGAAAAAAAATGCTATATGATGCCATTGAGTGCCACACCAGAGATGCTACAATCCGAATCGACGCTTCTCTGTTAGTTGCGGAAGCAAAAACTCCCCCGATCTCTTTTTTTCCTCTCTCTCCTCCTCCTCCTCCTCCCCCCCACTGATTGCATGGCAAGGGAATTGTGTTGCCTTCACTTTTACCCGGCAACCATACCGACCCTTGACTGCAGAGTGAAGGGGAAAATGTTGGCTATGGACGCCCCTCTTTTATATTTCCCTCCGCCCCTCCCCCATCTCCTTCGCTACTATCCTACCCCCCCACACGCACTGCAACGAAAAGACACTTCCGAACAACATGTCCACACACCAGTATTGGTGTGTTGTTGGGGAATGAACCCAACACCCCCACCCCTTCTCCTCTCCCCTCCGTCATCATCGGAGGGGGGCCCTCCTCCCTCTATATCTCTCGATCTTCTCCTTATTAGTCATCGTCTCACATGCCCTCACACCGTGGAACAATCAATTGTTCATTCCACGTTATACCCCCCGGCCCCTTCTCACTGCCTACCATCCCCTAGTGCCCCCCCCCCCTTTGCCCCAGTTATCGGGAAGGAAAGACAGAGACAAAGAAATGGGAAAAGATGAAAAAAGGAAGTCATGTTCAAAAGAAGCACACAAAAAATACAAGAGTCTTCGAGACAAAGCGGCATAGCCATCGTAATTGCACTACAACTGCACATGAAGAGGTGAAGAGGGGTATTTTTTTGGTAACCCGCTCGTGCGCACAAACAAAACCCGGACGTTGTAACGTTGTTTTTCTTTGTATCAGCCACCTTGCTCTGGTCCAGGTGTGTATGTGCACTGGACAAAACCACGTTGCCACGTATAAGGCTATGCCGTTACCCCTAGAGCTACACGTAATGTTTCGTGTTGTGTTGTGTTGTGTTGTTTTGTTTTGTGGATTCCTCTCTGTGGCATGATGTTCATGCTGGGACCGCAACAAATTGATAACACGGTTTTTAACTCTCATCTGTTTACCCCCCCCCCCCCTTTTCTTTCTCACACCCTTTATTGCATTCCTTGAAGTCACACACGCTGTTGCCATTATTGCATCCCCCCCCTCTCTCTGTATTGCTACGACCCATCTCATGCCGCCTTCTTTCAAAGAGCGACAGAATTATCTATTTTTGGGTCGCTACTCGTACCCCGCCGGGAGCACCATCCTGGCATAAATCAAAAACCCAACAATCAATCACGGTGGGATCTTGTAAATTATACATGTATACCTACAAGTATATACATGTATTATACATGTATAATACTTGCATGTCAACTATTATACATGTATAATACATGTATATGCCTGAAATATACATGTAAAATACATGTATATCAAGTAAAAATACATGTATAATACTTGCATGTCAACTATTATACATGCATTTTTACTTGATATACATGTATTTTACATGTATATTTCAGGCATTTACATGTATTTTACATGTATAATACTTGTCATGCAAGTATTATACATGTAAAATACTTGCATGACAAGTAAAATACATGTATAATACTTGCATGACAAGTAAAATACTTGCATGCAAGTAAAATACATGTATTTTACTTGCATGCAAGCATTTTACTTGTCATGCAAGTATTTTACATGTATAATACTTGCATGACAAGTATTATACATGTAAAATACATGTAAATGCCTGAAATATACATGTAAAATACATGTATATCAAGTAAAAATGCATGTATAATAGTTGACATGCAAGTATTATACATGTATTTTTACTTGATATACATGTATTTTACATGTATATTTCAGGCATATACATGTATTATACATGTATAATAGTTGACATGCAAGTATTATACATGTATAATACATGTATTATACTTGTAGTTATACATGTAAAATTTACAAGATCCCACCGTGATAGAACGAACCCCCCCCCCCCCCCACCAAGAACAGAAAACTGCGAGGGATGACAGCCCCGCCGTGGCGCCGCAGCGCCTGACGCGGCCCGAAGTACTGGGGGCCGGGGGGGCAACCAACCGGCCCCCAATATAAGCGCCTCACAGAGGACTGAACCTCGCCTGTGTTGAGCCCTCTGAAGCGAGCCCGCTGAAGAGGGAAACCCCCACAACAAAGCAAGCAAAACAAAACTAAACAAAACAAAAACTGACAACACAGGTCGCACTAAAAAAAAAACTCGTCCCCGGCAGGAAGGGTGCCCACATGATCACCCGACCTCAAGGGCCTTCGCCTCAAACAAACGAACCAGTGCCCCTCTTTCGCAATGAAACTTTCTTGGAGGTGGGACTGGCGTATTTTTGTGCATCCATCCTAAAGAAAAACACCCCCTCCCCCCCACCCTACACAGTCGTGATTATTTCTGTTCACATGTTTACCCCCAACTTGTGAGTGCCCTTCTCTCTGTGCGCCGTGTTGTAAGTGTGACCCCTCCCTCCCCCCCTCCTCCTCCTCCCTCCCCCTGCAAACTTTGATGAATGTGTGGTCCTCGCTTGGGCGCACTGACACATCGAGGACTGCATGGGGCGACGGGGGGTGTGTGCGTGTGGGGGGCGTGTTGGACCAGCCACACTTTCGGAAGCTACTCGTAACTACACACAGTTTAGACTCTGATTTTGTTCAGATCCCAGTGCGAGCTTAACACGCCGTGTCTGTCCGGACATGGCAAGCCAAATAAAGGATGATCTTTCTGTGATGCAGATCAAGGAAAGGGAATGGTGCGCTTGGCCGTCATACAGCAGCCTTTCACAGACTGCTGTCTGTCTGATGGTCCAACTCGCCAACCCTCACCTTGCCTACGATCTTTCTGAAATACTCATACACACCACAGCATGGCCACTTTGCATTGGCCAGTCTCAGCAAACACAAGCCTGGCTTGAGTTTGCGGAGACAAACACAAACGCAGCGCACGCTGAGGGGTGCTGGGAGGGGATTTCACATTGTCGAAAGAAGGCCCTTCGTCCTACTGTCCCTGCAGAACAGCGCGTTTGCCCTGGTGGAGGTGAGGGCTGCACGCTGGCATGTTTTGGACGGAACGAAGGCCCCTCTCTCACGACAGCAAAGAGATAAACCGAAATGACGCCGATGGGGCCGTGCACAGGCCTCGGCATGCAGCAGATGCGGGGAGGTGCGGATGTGCCACTCTATCCTGGCACAGCCGCACCAGCCTGTCATCAGGCTGTCCTGCCCTTGCCATCCATGATACACTCCATACGGGCGGACGGTTTGCTCTGTTGTTGCCTTTTTTTTAGTCTGGCTGCCCACACGCCCTTGCTTTGCCATTCAGCAACAATGCGGGGCACGCACTTATTCTGTGAGGAGGTGACACGCAGCAGGAGGCATGCCCTATATCACAACCCACCCTGCACCTTCGAGGCCTGCAAGGGTCGAGAGGACGGCGGAGGTAGCATTGGAGGTTCACTCCGGTGCGACCTACGCTATACAAAAAGATTGACGTGTGTGTGTGTGCAGGGGAGGGGTGGGGTTGGTTGTGTGGGGCAAGCCAATCTTGCTGCTCAAGTTCGATATCACGCGTGTTTTCCGGCATACTGCTCCTGTACGAGGCTTTGTCCGTTTTTCTTGCAGGCCTTATTTATTTTGCAAAGCCAGCGGAAAAAAAAGAAGCAACCCCTTGATCTCTGCCAACCCCCGCTCGGACCATCCGGATTTGAAACCCCGCTGAGTTCTCTCTCGCCTCTACCTTAGAGTAGTTAGTCTTCACGTCTCCGCAGTGCGGCGGGGATGTGGCGCCTTTTGGCGCTCTTTACATCACAAACGATACACCATCTTGCTTCTATTGTTCTTTTGTGCCTCTTTCTTGGAAAATCTCCAATACCATCGTCGTGACAATAAAAAAAATACCTACCACCCCCCGTGTATATGTCACCCCCCAAAAGGGGTGTGTTTATGTCACCCCCAGGCGGCCCTGGCGGGGGGTGACATACACTAACCTACCACCCCCCGTGTTTATGTCACCCCCTAAAAGGTGTGTTCATGTCACCCCCCTCCCGATTTTTGCACCTGGGGGGGGTGACATATACACGGGGGGTGGTAGGTACAAAAAAAAACTAAAACCACGAACAAATCAACACAAACCTCAGCTCTATGGGGTGTTGGGTCGCGCCAAGGCTGGTTGTTGCAACGGCCAAGCCTTTGGCTGCCCTGATATGTCAACACACCAGCATTCCGATTCGTTTCTGCCGATTTTTTGGGTTTCGCGGGAAGAGGGGGGGTGTGGGGGAGGAACCAGCGGGTCTCCGATGACACCACGGCACGCATCAAAGAAAAACTATGTCGTTGATACCGCTGCGTTGTGGCACGCTGCAGAGACCGCATCGTCAAGCTGTGTTCCTCGGCGCGTAATTCCACTCTGCTGCAAACAAATAGGGATAAACATCCCCATTTTGCGTGCCGAAGTGTTACGTGAGGATCGCTTGTCCCTTACCCCCCTGCACCCCCCCTCTCTCCTCTCGCCCGGCTTTCTCGTCTTTGTTCCCTCTGCAACAAGCCGTGCAGAGGGCACGTCAGGTCAGGAACCCCTCCCTGCAGACTCTCTATCTCTCTGTTTTGCCCACCGGCATTCGTCGATCATCCCAGCCGTGTTTCTTTTTCTTCGCCTTTCTAAGCCAAAAAAAACAAATTGTCGAACATTGTGAGGTCAGTGCGGAGTTCTCTGATGTGACAGTGGCGACTGCCGATGGACCTGCCCAAAGTTCTCACAGCATCCAGTGCTGCGAAGGGCGAGCGTTTTCCTGAGGCGGCGCACCCAGCACTTGAAACATTTTCCGCCTCAGTGGGATATCGACAGACAACACCTTGTTCTCGGGAAAGGCGGTTTTCTTCTCCGACTGGCATGACGATTGTCATGCAAATGAACTGTGGTCATGATGTGGGTTTTGCCGTCTATACACTGTGCGCCATATCTTGTGTGAGTTTGCACGGCAGAGACAAGAGGCAACTGCAGAGACCATGTGTGCGGGATGCATGGGGGGCCTGGGGGAGGGGGGGGTGGAGCTTGCTGACCATTCCATGCCACTCGCACCTTCGTGCAGCCTGGTGCATCAATTTCGTTATTCACCCTCCACATGCACACACTCCATTTTTGCTGCATTTTTTTTGAGATGGCGACTTTCGTATCCCTGGAACCCTGGGGTTTCTTGGTCAGGCTGCCTCCCCCCTCCCCCCTCCCCCCCTCTGCGCACACACACCCCGCCCTACCGGCATCCCCCATATTTCTTTTCGTGTTCATACCTGCACCGCAATGTGCATGTGGGCGAGCTGTCCACAGGATCATTCTTCTCTTTTTCTGGTTGCCCTTTCTCCCCGTTTTCACCCCCCCCCCCCCCACACCCCAGCCCCCACCCGTATCGTTGATTCATCAGCGAAAAAACGAAACACAAAACGAATTGCGTAGAGTGTACGTGTGTGTATGTGTGTGTGACTTCATTTGCAAGGAAAACTCTCTATCTTTTTTGAAAACCAACGAAGCGGCTGTCGAAAAATTAATCAGCCCGCACCCTCTCACCCCCGGTGGGTGTTTATCCACTCTACGACCCACCACCCACCCCACCCGCCTACCCACACGTTCTTTAGAGACCCCTCACCACAGCAGCTGCAGCTGTACTGGGCACCCTATTTATTATGACTGTTTCGGTTCAGTTTGTAAAGCCACCTTTTTGCTTAGTTTTTGATCACCCCGCAACCACCATTTTTTTTTGTTGCCCAACAGTAGACAATAGACGCATTCCGGCACACGCATCGAGTTTTACGTATTTTATGTGGAATAGTCGCGCCGTGCTGGGAATGCCCTTATTTGATGTTGACACACGACCCTACCCTTCGGGTGACACTGCCTTGTGCCCCTGGATAACGCGATGGGGCGATCGGGGGCTTGTTTCAATCTTAGGCCCACAGCAGGCATGCTTTATTGATTCGTTTTTCCATAGATGCCAGATTTCCTCGGTCCAAACCCTCCGGAGTCTACTGCTGAGAGATTTTTTTGTCGTTTCCACCTTTGGCCTGCACTCTCTGTATGAGCCCCGTGTTGTTGTCTCTGCATTCCTTTGTAGGTTTGGCTGTCCGGCATTGGTTACGTTGTTCCATTTCTCCCTACCGTGGCGTCCTCTTCAGAGTTTCACAGAGGCGTCGCAGGCAGTCAGTATTGATTCTGCATCCTTGGTGCGTGTTGAAAGGGGGTTTCCTCACAGGTGGTTGCTGGTCTCTCATATCTCTAAAAAGTGTTCCCCCGAAAAAAAAAGTAGTCTGGATCTGTTCACCCACAGTTGCTGGACAGGGTGTCCGACATATAGCGAAAGGGTTTTGAATTTCGCTCTTTTTTTAAGAATACCCGTCTCTGTCTTCCGTCCCGAGTGCCCCACACCCCCCCCCCCCCCTCTTCCCCAAACACAGACACACGTTTTTTTTCACGTTGCAGCGCCCTCCTCTCCTCTCCCCCAACACACACAAAAAAAATGAAATCAGCCGACGATCAGGTCAAAACATAATCCGTTCACATTTACTGGACGTCTCTTCTCCTCCCCCAATCCCCGTTCTCGACACCAATGTGTTCCAGAGGCAGCAAGCTGTTGCCACACCCCCCCCTCCCCCCGGGTATACACCTCACGGTTCACCGCTCTCCCAGAGAGAGAGCTTTTGTAGCTTCTTCCTGCCCACCCCCGCTCACCCCAGCCCTCCTCATGCAACCTCGCCCCGAATTGTCTCCTCTGCCGACATGGAATTCGGTTGCTTCTGCCTGAAGCAGCCTTCCCTCCGCCCCCCCCTCCTCCTCCTCCCCCCTCTTCCCCTGCATCCCCCGTCGCAAAGGAAACAGCCCACGGTGTGTATGGGTTGCGAAACGAGCCACCCCCCCCCCCCCCCGCTTCTCCTCTCACCCCGCCCTCACTCGTTCGTCTCTTCACCCCATTTGAATGCGACATGAGGCACAGTGTTTCCAGGTTGTCCTGTTGGTGTTATGACGAGGGATGGGGGAGTCAGCCCCATTCATGCGAAGTGGTGTGTACAGCGCTGCAGGGTGGATCACGGCGGTGACACCTGCAGATATATTGTTACCCCCCACCCCCCACCAGCTAATCATTGAAATGTAAGCAGCGTTGGTTGCATAACCCCACCCCCCGAAAAGCCTTTGCGAAAGTCTCTGCGTGTTGCAGAGTGGTGTGTGCCTTTGTCTATGGGGGATTGGCACAAAAAATACCCCCATCCCCCCTCCCCGCGGGGGGGGGGGGGGTTGCGATATCACGGTCAAAAAATCGAAATCCAAATCGAATATTATTTCAACCCCTGCCCCCCCCCCCCCCCCGTGCCGAAACAGGAACCTAAAAAAGAAAGTGTACAATCAGTGCTGACGGCTTCCCAAATGTCAACGTGAAAAATCAGGCAAAAAAATGCCACCGTGCGGTCAGAAGAACACCCGAAACAGCGCCCCCCACCCCCACCCCCCCACCTCTCTCTGTGAGGGCACGGTCAAAACATCGTTCAAAACCAAAAAGTTAAAACCCTGTGCCTGGAATTTTGTCCAAAAAATATCACGTTTTCGCACAAGGCAAAAAATGGTCAAAAAACCCGAAAATCGGGTTTGTAGGGTATATGTCCCCTGTCTGAAAATGCAAAATATGGCCCCGCAGGTGCCCCCAGAGTGATTTAAAATTGGAAAATCGACATTTTCCACCTACGGGAAATCCCCCAAAATAGGGGGTCCCCAGTCACGAACCCCAAAAAAATGTCCCGCGCGCCTCTAAGGCACTCTGGATTTTTATTATGTCATCCAGATGTCACATCTGGGTCCAGGAACACCGGTTTTTGGCCTCAGGAAGTCGAAAAATATGTGTGGAAATTTTTATTCCTGACCAGGATCCCCTAAAAGCCCGATTTCCCCTGTTTACACATGGGGGATTTCTTGCAACGCCCGCTCGTGTGCTGAGTGTGTTATCCGCGACGTGGACGCGGTCGCCCTCTTCCTCCCAGAAGCCACTGATCTTCCTCATCCAACTTCACCTCTGGATGTACGCGGCACGTGCTTGGGTTGTCCTGTCGCAGTGCAGCAGAAGGTCCCCTGTGCACTGCTGCCCAAGCCATTTCGGCTGCACGGAATACGCCACGCAGAGTAACGTGGTATCGCGTGACCAGCTCGTGAGGCTTGTGCCCCGAATCGAATCGATAGGCTGCGAGCTGCATTGCCTCGGTCAGTTGATGTCCTTGTGTGTGCATTTTTGTGCACAACAGTCCCTTGGGTATCTGCAGCGCAGGTGCCTGCACTGGACCAGGACTCCTGATTTGCCTCTGGCACTTGTGATCGGAACGGATGTGGCGACATGCCACGGTGCCCATGAATAGCCATGCCGGCACGAAAGTACGTTCACGACGGTTGATTACCATTGCCGCACTCTGTCAGAACCAAGGGTCGCAGCTCACCTGAACGCCCACCAGGCCCCCCAACAGGGGGTGAAACCAAAGGGTCCCCCCTGGGGTTTTTAACCCAAAATTTTCGAATTCGACATGTCCCCGGGATTTCCACTATGTCGCAGATTTCGACCATTGGGTCAAGAAAACCTAAAAATCTAGGGGGGAGGTGCTGAAGGATTGCACTGAAAATTTTATCTAACTCGGTCAAAATTCCAGGCACAGGGTTTAAAAAAAATCAACAGTTTGGGAAGCACGGCATATCAGTTGAACATCTCCGGAGAAATGTCTCAATTCACTCCGGTCGGGAGCTGATCGTGATGGTAGCGACCGGTGGGACTGGCTGTGAACCGCCAGGTGGCACCATATGCGATACACCTCCCTGCCACCCTCATGATGAAAACAAGCAAAAAAAATGAACAAGCAAAACGGACAGACTGACAGACTGACAAAATATATTCACTCCACCCATCCAGCTCTATGTATGATCAGCAACAGAAGAAAAGTTGCAAAAAAAAAAGAAACCAAAACAACAGCCCAACTCAGAAGAAAACCACAAACTACATAGAACACTGCCCCTCCCAAAGTGCAAAAAAGGGAGGGGGGGTTGTGTTGTGTTATCGATGAGTACATCGACTACCTTCAAAGAAACTTAAAAAAACCGAATGATTCC
Source organism: Rhynchopus euleeides (assembly GCA_963210315.1). Classification (NCBI taxonomy): domain Eukaryota; phylum Euglenozoa; class Diplonemea; order Diplonemida; family Diplonemidae; genus Rhynchopus; species Rhynchopus euleeides. The sequence continues at coordinate 2,275,221 of OY723257.1, forward strand.
AAAACCAAGACAACGGCTCTGCGATTGTGTTCAAATGTTCTGTGGCATGCCGTGGTATAGTTGGCGGGGGGGGGGGGGGTGTGAGGGCTGGAGGGGAGAGGGTTTTTATAATCGGATGGAGTCCTTTCTTAGAGTATCACCACCGGGCCTGGCTGGTCTGCCACACTCGCCAGGCTGAGGTCACTGCATGCCACATTATTTTTCATCTCCTTCTCATTCCCGAATGCATACTGCTCAAAACTAAGCCCCAGCTTCCCAGAAACCCGTTCTGACTCTTCTTCTCTTCTGCCGCTGATTATTTCACCTTTTTTCCCGACCCGATCCGCGGGAAGGACTGGCCCTTGCTCGCTCGCAGCGAGCACAATCCACAAAGCCGCAGGCATTGAAGACAACATAAGCGTGTCCGGAAGGATGTGATCCCTACCTGCATCGGCTTCATATGATTTTTCTTGCTTACTTCTTCTCTAAGCTTCATTCCGCAATCCGCCGCTATAGTATTCTTTCGAGAGGCGGGAAACGCGGAATGCACAAAACACACTCTCAAAAGTGTGCCAGGATCTGCGCAGATTCAACCACCCAAAATGTGGTCACACTACACACCCAAGGCAAAAAAAATCTCACCCTGCCTCTATGATTTTCCACATTTCTTTTCTTTTATTCTGGTGCCCCTGACGACCCCATATTGCGTAGTTTGTGCGTAGTGAAAAGGGGGGGGGGGGGTCTCATTTTTTGATTTACTCAGCCATTCTCTGTCTCTATGCCGGGACCCCAAACTCAAGGAGTTCTTGCTGTTTCGGGGTCAGTGAGGGTGCAGGCGCTTCAGGTGCTGCAGGTGCTGCAGGTTCTTCAGGTGCTGCAGCGCTGGCAGCCTTCGGTGCGGGTTTCGACGCAGTCTTTGCAGGTCTCTTTGGGGGTGCCCTTTGGCGCGGTGCCTGCTTCAGCTCGTCGGGTGGAAGCATCAACGCATCATTAAGCGGTGCCTGCTTCAGCTCCTCCGGGTGGAAGCGTCAACGCATCATTAAGGAAGAAGGAAGCACAGTTGCTACGCTTTTTTGCAGCTGCAGGAAACGACACCATACCCAACAACAATCCCCAGACCGTCGAGGGAGAGTGGGCGCCTGGATCCCGTGACACAGATCTCTAGTGCCGTTGTGATCCCCTCGGATAACGTCTCCTGGACGTTGTCAGCGGAGGTTGCCTGTGTGGCGGTGACCTCCGTATACCCCGCGGGATCCAGTGCCAGTAGCGCCTTCTTCAGCTTTTCGTCGACCCCTCGGCCGACGCTCTCCTTGATGTCAAGGGCCACCTTCAGGGTGGCACCTCGCAGCGCCCTGAAGGCTGTGATCGTATCATCATTCACAATCTCGAGGGTGTTCTACGCGGCTCCTGGAACTCACTTCCTTCTCAGGTGTTTCTGGGCATGGGGCAACCTTGCCCAGGTGTTTCTGGAGTCCCGCCCCACATGTCGTGCGTTCTTTCGTACGGTGTATAGTGAGTTCTGGCAATAATTTTTTGCTCGGTCAGCGCAGTGCCTCCAGTCCTGTCTCAGTAGCCACACAGAAAGGGGGACCAAAAAAAACTGGGGGGGGACCAAAAAGCGAGACCCCCCCCCCCCAGATTGCGTAGTTTGTGCGTAGTGAAAAAGGGGTAAATCAGGGGCACCAATTATTCTGTTTTTTTTTTCACTCTGTCGTTTTCCAGCCGTGAGTTTCTTTGTGCGGCGCACAAAACAAAACCACCCCCTTCTGCCTTCTTTTTTTAGAAACAATACTGTTGTCTATCCCCCCCCCACGTAGGGGGCTTCGGCACACCACCAGATCGACCCCACCTCCACCCCCTCCTGCCGCTGTCCTGCAGAGGGTAGAACGAGGGGGGCGGGGAGGGGAGTGGTGCAGCTATATTTGTGTGCCTCCTGTCCACCATGCGGCATCAAGGATTGTTTTTCCTTGTGCCCTGCTCCGCTGTTTTGCGTGGGGAAGGCGAGAGGGGGGGCTGGTGTTGATGTGCCATTTGTCCAGATCGGAGGGTGGTCGAGAAAGTTCGACTCTGGCGTGGCATTGTTTAGACCCACCCTCCTTCTCTGTCCCTGCGTGCTGACCCCCTCAACCCCGGCCTTGTTTGTTGCCGGTATCATCCTGTTATTCCGCACGATGGCCTGTCAGGACCAACCCATGCACCACCGTATCCACGTCGAACCGTGCAGGGAAACCTGCACTGTCTGTTCTCCGTGGAAGCAGGTTTTGAGGCTAACAACGGTTTCGCATCTGTGGATCACCCTGGTTTGGGTTGGCGAGCCAGCTACCCAGCCTGGGAGCCTGCCAGCACCCTTTCTCTCTCTCTCTCTCTCTCTCTCTTCATATCATTCCGCGGCACAAATAGAGGCGGAGGTGGCAAATCCGGGAGATTCCCCTGGCAAATGTCAAAAAATAATATCACGAAGAAAAGTTGAAGAACGAGCCTTGGCATTGCCCGACCCTCTCCCCCCTTTGGCACCAGACGCCATTACGTGGCGCGTTTTGTTCCTTTCACCCCCCCCCCCCCCCACCATCCGGCCTATTATTACGGTTGTCTATCTGACCCTCTCCCTCCCTCTCCTCTTTGTCTCTTCCCCCCCCACCACCAGCCATGCGTTGCCCCGTCCCGCGCCGCCAGAAAAGTAAAAGGAGACGCGTGATATAGAACAGCGATATACGGCCCCAAGGGCAGCACAGTGCCTTCTGGAATCGCTGATCGGCAATACTCATGATGTCACAGTGCCCTGTGAGTGTGTGGGCCACGGCAAGCCTCATCTGACGTGCGCAACAGGATTGCCTCCGTGAGTGTGTGGCTTCGGTGTGCCCATGTGCTCCTCCCTGAGCAACGGGTTTTTTTTGTGTTGGCGGAACAGGGCGGCGGGACAACATACCCGGCGGTGGGCGGGAATAAGACGAGGCGACCGGCAGCCAAAAGGAGATGCGTCCCCTTTTTTGTTGTTGTTGTATTTTATTATTGGCGGGGAAAGTGCATAGACGGCTGGCCCTTCCACAGGGGGATGTGCCATTCCATCGACACCGCTCCCGCGAATTCGCTGCGAATTCACAACGCAATAAAATAACCCTCTGCGAAGCTGCTCTGGGTGCTCTCTGCATGCCGGTCAGGCCGGCAGCAGAATGCCTGGTATATTTTCCCACAATAAAAAAACAGACATGGCAACCTGTTCCAACGATTTGCTGCCTAGCTAGGTATATTTGCTGACATTGGCTCATTGGCTCCTGATTAGTCGTGTGTGGCCCCCTCCCCTCTCCCCCCCCACTTTCTGCAGACCCTTCTTTGGAATGGCCTCGCCAGAAATGGGGGGGGGGGGCAGTCCTAACAACGCATCAGTTTTTTTAAACCCCCCCCCCCCCTTTAGCCAGAAATATGGCACAACACCCACAGCCGCGAGGGAGGGAGGGGGGGGGGCAGCAAGCAGCTGTTTTGTCTGCCCATCTCCCCCCCCCCCCCCCCCCACACCTCCCCCGTGACTGCTATGCCAAGTGTGTTGCTGCTTTATTTTGGTATATTTTTTTTTCCTGTTCTCTCCTCAAAGCCGGCAGAACCTCCCCCTCCTCGCCCACACCCCCCCCCCCTCTATGTTTTTCGCCAGCCCTAGCTGCTTTCGCGTATGACATCTACATCCCTTCTTCTTTGCTACCACCGCCGCCTCGGGCTGTTGGCCCTCCCTGGCAAAAGGCCCCTTCTCTCGACCCCCCTCAGCGTGCGCGGCCTCCAGGGATGGATGCGCTGCCTACACGTTGTTTGAGGTTGGTCAGATGCAGGTCACACGGGTTACATACGACCTGATCCCAAGAGGTTCTTTGTTGTTCTGCAGGGGCAAGGTGTGTGTGGGGGGGGGGCGGGGGGCCAGGATGTGCGGATATGTGTGAAGCAGTCGCCTTGCGCAGGTGATGGAAAAGCCGCATTTTCGCCCTCCCTCCCCCCCTTCATCATTCCCTTGCACCACAGCACCGGATCTCACATGCATCAGGGCCACGACCTGCATTGAGAGAGGAGGGGGGTGGTTAGGTCTTTACCATACTTTTGTCTACATCACCGCCCCGCCTCTTGTGCCCTACTCTGCCTTCAGGCCCCCAGGAGCGCTTGTTCCGCATGTGGAGTATAGGCAAAAAAATGCTCCCGAAGGAACAGGGGGGGGTGTGGGGTGTGTGTGAAAAAAATGCAAGATTTTTTTGGCTGTTTTATTTTTTCTTGCATACACGTTAAGTGTTCTAAGAAACCAGACATAACCAGAAGACCAACATCATGTTCGTGCTAGCACTTTTTCCTTTTGTCATCACACCCGTGCGCCAAAACAGGTTAGGCCTTATATTTGGCTGCGTTCAACGAAAAAAGACACTTCTTTCCGGAGTTTAGCTAGCACGATTCAGTTGGGCGATTCATTTGTCTGGTTTATCTAACCATGTGCGAATCGTTGAGCCAATAAAACAAACACAAACGTGCAACCTATTTAATACTGCAGGCTTTCCGTGCATTCCTTCTTTTTTTGTTTCCCCTGTTGCTTCGGATCGATACAGCTTTTTGTCATGCCACGCTGTTGCATATTGCTGGTTCCACCGTGCATGTTGCACTTGGGTAAGCGAGCCTCGGTTTAGTGGTAAGGAAATTACATCTGCCTTTTTTTGATTTCAGTGCTTCGTTTCCACGACCCGTTTGGCTACGAGTCCTCGTCATTGCCCCTGGACGCCTATTTATATACTATTTGATCCGAGATAGCCGAGATGATGTACGTGCTATTTGATACGCCCTGTAGAAATCACGGCCCAGCGTGACCGCTGTGATAGACACTCACTTCACCCATCCGACCACTCACACAATGCGGCGTTTCGCCATGGGGATGTCGCCAAAAGTTGCGGATATCTGTACCCCAACAAGCCTGATCGTTAGCAATTGATTTTGTCTTTGTACCCGCATATTGTGTGCTGCCATTATTCGACCCAGCATCCCAACTCACCGCCTGTATGTCTATTGTTGTTTTTTTTAACACAGCCAGAGGTTCCCCCGCACAGTATTCGTCTTCCTTGCATCAAACGGGTTTCCTATTTATGAGCATTCTTCTTCTTCTTCCTCTTCCTCTTCTTCCGAGTGATATTTAGCGCAGAGCCGAGAAAAACAAACCAAATCGTCAGACGGGGTTAGTCGCGTAGCTTTCTGAGGGGTCTTGGACCATCAGAATACGATATAGCAGTAACTTACTGAGTAAGGCTGCCAGCCCCCCATCGGGGTGGCTGCAATGCTCCAAGCAAGAACTTAAAACTAACGTGAACCCGCGTGGTTTTTGTTGCCTCAACCCTCAGCCCCCACCCCCGACCCCCAACCCGAACGAGACACAACGAGGGTAGAAAAAAAGACACAAAACATCTGAATAAAACGAATGAATGAAGGAAAAAAAATATCACCAAGCAATGTCACTGTCTGGCCGTCTTCTCTCTCAGAGATGTGCAATCGCTGTAAAAAACAGGCAGCACCAACCACCGAATCCACCATCAGAGGTCATGGAATACCCACATGCCGACCGACCCACCTGCCCACCCAACCCACTGATTCAGGTATTGACTCGCCTGGAGGAGCTGGACATCATGATCCAGCAAGAAATCGGGAAGTGGTAGGCGCCAACCGCCTCCACCCCCCGCTCTCCTTTTGTTTTGCTTTTTCCTTTGTTTCTCTTCGGAAAAAGAGAGTTCTCAACCGACAACGCGCAGCCCAACAAATATTCTCTCTTTCCAGTGAGCGAACTGCCCTGGAGGAAAAAAAAATCAAAAAAAGAAACTCTTTCTATTTAGCTGTGCAGAGGTATGCGATTCCTTTGCGTTCTTCGACAGAGGGTGGGGAGGAGGGTGTCGAGAGTTGCTACGGGGCTTTGTGTTCTGACAATGCTCCGAGGTGCTCCCAACTTTAGACACACGCACACACCTTCCCCACCCCACCCTTCATTTTTTTTAAAAAATACGTTTTTCCCCCATGTGCATTGCGCCTGGTGTGGTGGCTGCAAAAAATTAAATGACCCACATTTGCTGGAGGGTATTCACTTCGACAACACCATACCCGCCCCCTTTCAAAAGGGCCACACCAACAGGCCGTGCCTGATAACAGAACGCCTTCTATTTGGAATTGCCTGAAGGCAACCAATCACACACCATGCGCACCAAGCGTGCCGCCATGGATCGCATCACTTGTTTCGGGGATCGAGAGGGGGCGAGTTGGTCACCCGCCGTCTTCTCCCCCGTAGCCGCAGCGTTGGCTCCTTTTCGCGCTTGCCACGGTTCGATATCATGACAATTTTGCCGTCATATATTGTTTTTTCCGGGTTTTAGGCGCACGAAACAGCGCATTTTCTTTTCCATTTTTCCTTTTTGCAATCTTAATTTTGTTTCCCTCCCATCCGAAAAAAAAGAAAATATCCCCCCCCCCCCCCACCCCCCTCCTTTCTCTTCCTCCCGCACAGCAAGGCCTCCTTTTTGCCCGGCACAGCGTATCATCAGATTGCCACAGCACAGGCGGATCACCTTTTCACCCTGGCCTCTCCCGACTCGGTCTCCGTCCTACGGAGTCTGTTCCGGGGCAGCTGGGGCCGTATTCTTTTCTTGATGCTGTGTTTGCAGTTGTGCAGGAGCATCCAGCCGTAAGGCATGCCAGAAACGCATGCATGGTGCTGCATTTTTGTTGCCCTGCTCTGCGGTTGCATACTCCCCCGCTTCGAAATGTAGTTTTTTGGTAAAACACACCCCGTGTGGTAGAGAAAATACGGCAAGAGTCTCGGTGGGTCGGAAGAGCAGATGGTTCCCGCAACAGCTCCCGGGGAGCGGCGGGTATTTCGCATAGGATGCCGGATGTGTGAACACGTTTGTGCGGTTTGCCCTGTGTTGTGTGAACATATGTGTATGTGTGTGTGTATGCTCCACCCAACCCGACACATTTTCTGTACTTCAGACAGGTAAGGTCACTCGACACGCGGGGGGGGGGGTTTTGTTGTGTGTTTTTTCTGCCAGCCGACATCACTAGCGCCAGCGAGACAAAAAAAACGCGTGACGAGTGACGGGTTGAGGTGGAAGCGATCAATGCAAAAATCATCTGAAAGGAAGACTCGAGAGACTGCTGCTGTATTTTTATACCCGTGTTTTAATTTTCGCTTCAAGCCCTGTTCTTTTATTTCGTCACAAGAGTAGCGCGCTGCGGTGTGCGAGGTTGAACATGCCACAGTATACGGCACCCATTGCATGTCCTTTTCTTCTATAAATCCATGCCGCATTGGCCAAGGTGTGTATCCTGATGTGATACGCATGCAAGCTCGAATCAATGATTGTTATGCCTGTATTGTGCACACCACAGCTAGCTACGCGTTATATCCATATGAATCGCATTGTACTACCTACGTTGATATTTTGCCTCCCCCCCCACCCCCCACTTGCGGTCTTTGTTTTCCTCAGCCACAACCAACCGCCCTTCGCTGCCGGTGCTCACATTGGGGTTCGCTTAATCACTGAATCCCGCGCTGAAAGCTGGCCAGCCGTGGCGTGTTGCGGGCGCACCGCCCCCCCTAAACCTAGTCGAAAGGGGACCCCACTCTGTGCAAACCCTCTGACACCACTGGTCGTCAAAACTGGGGGGAACCTGGGAGGGGCGATTTGCCGCCTGTTATCTAAGGCGGTTCACATCAACTCACTTTTTTGCACTTCCTGAGTGAAAAGGGAACCCTAAGGAAAGACTTGAAGAGGGGGGGTCCGTATTGTTCTTTGCTGTGCCGGCATATATGTGTGGTTGTGGCCTGGGCTTCGGGGCAGGGGGGGTGGGGGTGGGTGTGTGTGTGTGTGGGAAAGGAGCTTTTGGGCACCCTTCCCAACACCCCCACCCCCCCCACCTCCCTGTAAGGCACCTTTATCTTCCTGCGGCAAAAATGAAAAAGGAAGAAACCGAAAAAAACTCCTGTACTTTTTTGTACCCCACCTCTGTTCAACCTTTGTCCCAAGCTGTGCCCGATCCTGATGATATCGGCAGTTTTATTTTCAGGGGAGGGGAGAGTGCGAGTCATGTACACTACATGGCAGCCCTCTGAGTGTTCCTTCAAATACAATTGGCAATGCCACCGTGTGGCCAAGAGAACACCAAACAGCGGCCCTTCTCACCGGGGGGGGGCGCTACGAATACGGCCAAAATTGTTCAAAATACAATTTTGTCGGCTGTTTGGCTGTTTGCTGATTTCACGAAGACCTGACAGCGACGGCTAGGTCCCTCCCACTTCTTCTCATACCCCGCCCCCACCCACCCCTTCTCCAACAGAAAGAATCCAATATCGTTGTTGTTTTAACATCATCACGCATACAGACTAGCCCTCCCTCCCACCCTCGGGAACAGAGATCCTATATCACACGTATACTACACGGGACGGGGTGGTAGACACCACAGGCAGGCAGTCGTGAGGGGGGAGAGGGGGACAGAGGTGTGAACGGGCTTGCCGGGTGTATATCTATATATACCTAGCCCTCTCTCGCCCCCCCCCCCCCCTCTCTCTCTCTCACCCCGCTGCTTCGCCTGGCATGATCACTGGGGTATCTCTTTGCTCCTCGTCAACTTTTCAAAAAAAAAGTGAGTACATCATTTGCCCGCCCCCCCTCCCCTCCCCGCTCTCCGACCCCCCCCCCCCCCCCCGTCTTTTCGTCTCTCCTCGACATGCATAATTGAGACGCCTGTCTCAGCCATCTCTTTTCAACCCCCGGGATCTTGCGGATGCGTGAAGTTTGGAGGAACATTAACCCCACAGTCACAGTGCAAGTGAGATCCTATATTATCAACGAGGGGTGTGCCCCTTCGTTTGGGGAGGGGTGGGTGGAAAGCTTCAGGAAATTTGGGTGCGCTGGGGGGGGGGGGGGGGGGAATCGAAGGGGGAGGTTCGTTGCCATGTGCCTGTGTGTCAGTGCGGTTTTGTTGAGTTGCGGTGGTGAGGGTGTTTTGCATCGATGCGTTTCTCCCACTGCTGCTGCTGCAAAAAAGAAAAGACAGAATATTCACGTGTGTGTGGTTGGTTGGTAAAGGTTGAGGTTTTTTTATATGGCGAGCGACACCATTCCCTCTTTTGTTCCCCCCCCCCCCCTCCACCCATATCCCCTCCAGGTCCCTCGGATCTGTCGTTGTGCGTGCCGAACGAGGCTTGCTTTCCGCTTACCCCCTCCCCATTTCACTACCCCCCCCCCCCTCCCTTATCCTTGAACTTTTATCTCTCTACATCAATGCATCTCCTCACTCATTACATCGAAGTGTGCTGCTCTCACCCACCGCCTCCCCCACCCCGATGCCTTTGCTATTGTTATTGCCACAACAAAACACAGCCCGAAAAACTCCTGTTCTCATTCCTTCGGTGGCTGTATTTCAATGAGCTGTCTGCAATGCGCGCCACACCTCACGATCGATGGCCTCTGTCGTGAGCGCCTCCTTTCCATTGGAGGGGGGATCTTCGCGAGATCGGCAATCTTCGGCACTTTTTCTAAATGAAGGTCGGGATATTACCACGCTCTTTTTTTTTGCACCGCCGTGCGGAGACCCCTCTCCCTTATCTGAATGAATTGGCCATAGCCTGTCATCAATCAAAATTCCAAAAAAAACAGAACAATCTGGTGCGCAAGTACAGATGGTGTCAAAGAATACTGTTCTTTTTTGTCTAGCATATTTTGCTGCGTTGTTTGTAGCAGCCACATTGTACGTCAGGTTTAAAATCATGCACAGCGTGTGATTGTGTGTCGGTCGTCTTGAAGTAGCAGAGTGGCATGCTATTTGTGGTCGGCCTGCATCGCAGGTTGCCGGCCTTTTTTTTTTGCCCCACACATGGCAGAAACATATCAATATTGACGTGATGTGATGAAGTGTCTTTGTTCCTCCCAACCCAAAACCCAATCGTATTTTTCCCGCACAGTTTTTTTTTCATTTCGTGAATACCGGTTCAGCCAAACCACACCCAAATACCACCTCACCATCAGCAGGCGAGTAAGGGTTGTACAGATGGCGTCTCAATGGGGGAAAAACTGATGCAAACACAAAACGGAAACCAATCAATACCTACCCCCCAGAAGCAGGGAAGGGCACCGCAACAAGAAATCAGCTGCCTTTACACCCCACCCAACCCAATGACCATCAATGTGCCCGACTCTGGCGAGAGCTATCAAGCCTTAGACCAGTGGGGCGACCCGACAAGGGGGGGCCGTTGATCCAAGAGAATCCCGACCACCCCCCCCGCTAATTCAATCCAACCCAACCGAACTGCAGCTTTGGCAGGGTGAAGGGGGCGTGGCGGCAGTGACGCAGTGTACAACCATACGCTGCCCCGCCCACCGTGCCCTGACCAGGTAAGGCTATTAACGAGAGAACATTGCAACTGAGTTGAGGGTAATCCCTTTCAGATCACTCACCGTTACCGTCCCGTTAGCTGGGTTCTTTCTAGAGGCTCAACGAGCCTGCTCTACTCCGAAATATGAATGCAACGAATACGAATGATCAAGAAACGTAGGGAGCCTTCGTCTCTACAGTGCGGAAGAAACGGCAAGACCGCCGCCGCCACCACCCCCCCGCCCCCCACCCCCCACGTGTTAGTGATAGGTCATCGCAGCAGACACCGGAACACTGTGCCTCTTGTCGCATTCGAACCCCCCACCCTCCCCCTCCACCCCGCACCCCCTCAATGATGGGGTGAATCAAATCGAAGAAACGGCGGTGTGTGCCGTGAAAAGAGTGTGTTTGTCATGCCTCTCTCTCTCTCTCTCTCTCTCTCTCTCTCTCTCTCTCTCTCTCTCTCTCTCTCTCTCTCTCTCTCTCTCTCTCTCTCTCTCTCTCTCTCTCTCTCTCTCTCTCTCTCTCTCTCTCTCTCTCTCTCTCTCTCTCTCTCTCTCTCTCTCTCTCTCTCTCTCTCTCTCTCTCTCTCTCTCTCTCTCTCTCTCTCTCTCTCTCTCTCTCTCTCTCTCTCTCTCGCTACCCCCCTGCACCAATCATCTGCATGATCCCTACAGACCACCTTCTTTTCTGTCGTCAGCCTTCACCGTTTCCCAGAAGTAGAATAATGTGAAAGCAGACGTTTGCAGTGCACCTTCGTTTCACGCTGACTCGCCTGGGACGCGCCAGGACCATTGGGTTTAGTGTGATCCATTGACGTTGATGTGACGAGGGCCAGTGCAGCGCATATTCGTATTGTACCCCTCATAATATTGGCTCGCATTTTTCCTTTTGAAATTTCTTCTCTTTTTTCTTTGCTTTGAAAATTTGACGGAAAAATAACCACCCCTCCAGAACTCGGATGCAGGTAGTGTGCGTGGCACGCCTGCTACCCCTGCTGCCAAGCCGCTCTTTGACGGCTTTCACGAAAACACCTGAACGAACCGGCAGAGGGGCAGGTGCATCCGCTGAGGTTGCATGCATGTCCTCCAGACTTGCCCTCTTGTCTGCCTTTCCCTTTTCTTTGTCATAACCCGTCTTGTCTAGCCAACACGAGGGAGTCGGTGGGAAGCGTGCGTCGCCTGCTAGGTGTATATTCCCGACAAGACACACACAACACACGAACCACCCGCCCTGCCTGCAGGGTGAAGTCACTCCGCGTCAACGAACTATGCATCGAGTTTCCCCTTTACAAATAGCCCGCTTTCTTTCGCACCATGTTTCCCCCTCCTTGATATTTCTCCCCCCCACCCCCGCCCCCCCGGAGGGGAGCATGCTGTGACAACGAAATGGCCAAGCCATATGGTGCATAGCTACTGCTACTACAGGCAGCATCTGTCATAGTTATATACAGCACCGCCGATATGAAACCGTATGATTGATAGACCGAGGCCCCACCGAAGCCCTTAGAGAGGGCGCGTTGGTCCTTGCAGTTGAAGCAGTGATTTGGCACAGTCCAAGGGGAACGAAAGGCAATTCCCTCAGGGAAGCCTCGGGGCTGAGCGTAATGCTCTATGTGGCCTGCAGGTGGTGGGTGGGGCGATGATGCTTGTTTTGCCTATTCATAGGGTCCATTTTTTTCATTTCAAGTTTCATTGCCACATATGCACCCCGTTTCCCTGCTGCTCATCAGTCGGCCTGGCCAAACCACTTCGCCCCGTGCCCTTATTACCGTATACGTAAATATTTTGGAACGTAAATATTATGGAACGTAAATATTTTGGAACGCTGGTGGGTTGGCGTTCCAGATTTTTTTCGTTCCATAATATTTACAGGGCTTTCTGCGACTCGGGGACTTGGACCAGGGGATCGGACGGCATACAGAGTCCCTGACGGGACCTACTCGTGCACTTTTCGCGCGATTCCTGACGCAAGCCGTCCTCACCACCGAGTCCCCAACTGGCCCTGTAAATATTATGGAACGTAAATATTATGGAACGGACCGGCCAAAAATGGGCCCGTTCCATAATATTTACGTTCCATAATATTTACGTATACGGTATATAGTTTATCCTGACCTTACTGAGCTTTCTTGACCATGATCAAACAATATCAAAAAAAAAGGTTTTCTTGCCGAAACACCCCACCCCATATCCCTTGAGCTGAGTTAGCGGTATGCATTGCCGTATACCACCACCACCACCACCACCCCCTTCTTTTCCCCCTTGTCGCGATATCCCATTTCCCGCCCCCCTTACCCCACCTTCCCCCCTCCCAGAAGCTGCTGTACACTGCCTCACGGCTCTATTTTGAGTGAGAAGGAGAAGGGTGATTTTGCACCTTTGGATCTTCTTCTCTTCTGCCGATGCCCCCCCCCCCCCCCACCCCTACTGGCACCCCCCTACACCCTCACCAACCCCCCTCTCCACCCTACTGGCAGATGCCACATGCCATAATCCAAAGAAGCCTGAGGTCGCGAGGAGCCTCAGGACAGCGAGTGCGCCCCCCCCCCCCCTCTCTCTCTCAAGTGCTTGACACCGTGCCGCTGGCGTGCTGCTCCCCTATCCCCCCCTCAAGCCCCAGCCAACGCAATCAGCACGTGCACACCCCCCCCCCCTCTCTCTCTCCCCCCCCCTCTTCGGACAGTGTACTATCTCTGTTGCGGGTGTCTGCCGACTATTGCTCTCTCTCGCTCTCTCGTATATGATTCCAGTGTGAATATCCCTTGTGCCGAAGCGACCCGCAGCCGTCGAGGGTGAGGGTGGGTGGGGGAAATGGGGTCTCTCCAATAGGTTTGTTCAGGCTTGCTCCGTATTCCTTGAAAAATAGCCAAAATCCCGGAAATGTATTCCTGCTTTTTTCTAAGGATTTTTGCCTTGGATTTCGGACCCAGCAGTTCCCTGTGCCAGTCCCACAACCTCACGCAGTGCACCGCCTTGGAAAATTCTGTCACAAATCACTCATGGGCGCTCGTTTCGGCACGACTGCCGCGACCGGAACCGCATGGTGAAGGCCTCCTCGATCGAGACCACCACTGGCAGCCCCAGGTCCGGTAGCTCGCCATCCTCGGCCAAACACAATGTCGGCAATGACCGCCTTATTGTCATTGCAATGTAAGGCGCGTACGACCGATACATGCGATGGTTGCCTCAACAGCATGAGGCGCTGCGCGGCTTGATGACCTCCTATAGGGTCGGCGCCACCTGACAGTTCCCACTGGTTCGACTCGCTAGATGGGGTATCCGGCGTCCACGGCTCATCTCTCCTGTGTCCAGTGATTCCGCCATCATCAGCTGCCAGATGAAAGCAAAAAATGGGTTTCGGGACCGGTTTTTCCAACGACACCCCTTCTTGACATGCCATAGTGGCATACGCGTCAGGACTTGGTGACAAGACAGGCACAAGCCACAGGGGGGTCTGGGGGGCAGAGCCCCCCAGCCGCCGGAGGCCACGGTAGTGAACATCTGGGTCTTGGCTGGAAAGAACACCGGTGTTTTGGGTGCCGGGAAGAAACAGAAGAGGGGCGGGTGTCTGGAGGACTCATCCTCATCCCCCCTCGGAAAAAGTTTCCTAAGGAAAATCCTTAGAAAAAAATAAATTTCCCCTCCTAAAAATCCTTAGAAAAAAATCGGGAAATTTCGGAGAGTGTATTCCGTATTCCATGTTAGGAGCAAGCCTGGGTTTGTTTCTATTTTTTTTTTCATTTCTATTTTTTTTCCCCGCTTTTTTTCAGACTTGCTTCTCTATCAAAAAACCCCCAGTTCGGACGTCACAGCTGGAGCCGCCCTGCCCTGCACCGCGTGTGATTTTTTCTTGTGCTCGTCCTGTGGAACATGGCCCTTCCCGTCTCTATTTTGTTGAAGCGGACACTCGAGTTTGGCACGCTGCTGCCACACCCTCCCCCACTTGAAGCACGGAACTCCAAGAGGTGGTGTACTTTGCGTGCCCCCTCTGTCTCTCTCTCTCCCTTTGAAACAAGAAAACATATCTCGCCGCGCGGATGCAGGTCTGCCCCCTGCGCCATCTCCTATCTTGTTGTGGCATCTTCATCCACACAGACCCCGCACAGCCCATGTTGTACGGTTATCTTTGTGTTTTTTTTGAATACTTTTCAATTTTCCCTGTCGGGCAGCCCAGGAAGGGCAAGCCCCCACCACAACAGAGGAACCGCGGGACACTCAGTTTGTGGGTGCCCAAAAAAAAATTCCACGTATAAACAGGCCAGGGTGTTGGGAACTTGGCACTGTCAGTTCTGTCGACATGCACTATTGCGCTATGACAAGTTGCATGTTGGGAATGTTTATGTACATTCATGAAAGGCCGTTAGGGAATCGCTTTAGTATTTTGGCGGCCGGCGAAGCAAAGCCATCGCGTGCGATAATGCATCGCGGGTCATATCGCTGGGAAAAGACACGCCACACCTCTCCATCGGATGTAGTTCTCTCTCTTGTCACGTCTTGTCCTCTTGTTACATTTGTTTGTCGCGTGGGTTCTCTTCTCTGAAGAGGAGCCACATACTCCGTTAAAGTGGCACATTGTCCTTGAAAGGATATGTCCCCACAGAATCATCAATGCCGCACCCCATCACAGGTGCTTTTTGCCCCACTGTCATACGTTCTTATAATCAATCACCGAAGTTACACATCAAATTCCCACGCCAGACAAAAATCCAATTCAGAAAGCAAGCGACAGGTCGCAACAATGCCTATGCAATATCACGGTTGATCATCGAACCGAAGTCGCGATGTGCCCATTCTTGACACCACCCCCCACCTCCTTCCCCGATCACGGTCATGCGGCGCGCGCACAAACAAAACATATATTATCTGCTAACTCTGGAAAAGGCAGATGCATGTGAAATGACTCAACTCGCCCCTTCCCCCCCTTACCCCCCCTTACCCCATACCCCCCACGCACTCGACCCCCAGACACCCCGCCTACCCCCCCCCTCCCCCACCCCTCCTCTCACGCAATGGTTGCAACGGTGACATCCCCCCCTCTCTCTCTCTCTCGCACCCCACCCCCACCCTGACCCCCTCCACCCCTGTTCCGCTAACAGATCCGTCAAAGCTCCAAATAAGAGAGCTGCTGTGAGTCTCCACTCCCCCGGAGAAGTGTCAAGCGGTTGGTCGCGCAGCAGGGCATTGTTCGTCTTCGCAAACTCCTTCAAAACCAGTAGCACGTGTGTTGTCTTTCAAGCAGGTGCGGGGAGGGGGGGGGGGTATTTTCTTCGAAGGGCAGCGAGCGCATGTCTCAGTTTGCTCAGTTTGCCGGCGGGAGGGGGGGGGGGATGGGTGGGGTGTCGAATCCGGCTTTAAAAATGGCCGTGCCTCAAATCAAGCAGCCTTGGGCATTGCCCCACAAGAATCCCCCGACAGTGGTTCCAGTTGTGTTTCCACTGGTTTTTTTTTGCTTCCGTTGCCATTCATGGAAAAAGTGATTTTGATGACGTTACCCCTCTGTGTTATGCTGCTTGCAATGGGCGAGAACCTGATGGATCGGCAGTTATTTTTCGATCATTCAGACACGCTCGTTCTTCTCTTTCTTTTGTTTTCATCCTGTCACACACGGTGATGGGCCCAGCATACAACTCACCCGGTACATCGTCGAAACAACGAAGACGATCCAATATAGCGTCGTCCGACGATTACAATCACCTGTTTCTCTCAAGATCTTCTCCTATGCCGTCTAGTGCGTGGGTGGTGGCCTCTGCCTGCCAGCGAACATCCTCCTGTGCCTTCGGCACTCGGGGAAAGAAAGCAACCCATCGCAAACGAACTAAGTGCAGCTCAGTTGGAGCTGTGGCTGCACTGCCTCCTCTCCCGACAAGAATACACAGGAACACACAAGAAAGCAGCGCCGCCAGCAAGCAACGCAAATTTCTGCACGATGCTGGCGCTGCGGGATACTGCCCGGAATATTAAAGCAAATCTGTCTCTTCATTCGCGTGCAGTTTATTTTTCTTGTTTTTTTAATATTTCCTCTCCTTCTTCTCCTCCATCCAGCTCTTCATATCTCCTGTGTGCGTCGTCCTGCAATGCCACTGGTCTTGCACGTCTGGTTTCCTCCTAAGGAGGAGCCAACACACTCCGGCAATCGTTATCCTTCTGCCGAATCTGCCGTTCTCCGAGAGTTCTTCGATGGGGTTGCCCAGGGAAGGGACCGCGGGTGGGGGTTCTGAATATACCCGGACACACCCCCCACGCACCCTCGCTGGAATCTAGCTCTGTGTTCTCGGGCAACTCCATGTGCTCGCCTGGCCTCCTCTATCCGCAACGCCCAACCCCCCTCTAGTCTAGGGGGGTTGTCGAAACCAGACGCAAGGAACAGCGGCCAGTGGCAGGGGGTAGTCCCCTGTTCAACGGCTGTTTGTTGTTTCTTTGATTTTCTTCAAAAGTTTACTGTATTTTGTTTTGAAAATATCGGGGTGGGGGGGGGGGGGGGCGGGGGAAATCAAGCGCACAGTTTTACGGTGCATGGCAGTGATTTGGCAAAGAATCAGTGCAGATCCCGCCCGGTGGGGGCGTGTGCTGGGTGCAGGCGTGTTTTGCAACACACGCCATCCTTCAGGGATATGCACCGCCATCAGGCAAAGCCGTGTGTCTTACCCTGCTCGTGATCACAAGCGAGCCTGATGGCATTGTTTTGCCACCCCATTTCCAACATGCTCGTTACTGTCAGAATGTCTCTTGCCTTATTGTCTCTTCTCCTTCGTCCCTCGAAATCCTAGCCGGGTGTGCCGCCCTCGATACCGGACATGTATCCCCCCCACCCCCCCCCCCCCCCCGTTTTTGTTGAAGCCATTTGAAGCGAAAATCCTTCGTTTCCAGAGGCACAGCCTCTCCGTGGAGCCTCGCTCTCCAAACCAACTCGAAAATCATTAAAAAAAACTGAGATCCCCGAACAGGTACATCATCATGCCACTTTCTTGATCCACAACAGCCCTTTTCCCCATAAGTCATACTCAGGCACGATGAATCCACAGCCCTTGGCTGTGTGCCTGCCTCTCCAAACACGCAAACAGAAGATACTTCCGGTGTTTTGCTCCGTATCCCTTTCCACTCACTCCCTCAGGGCTGAGCACCCGTGGTAGCGTGGGCTAATCACATTGGGTGGGGGGTTTATTCAACGCACAAATGATCACCGTGTGCACAGGCGACCCGCAGCTGTGCTGTAACATTGTTGCTCCCTGACGATGATACAGTGCAATCCTGCTGGGCCTTTGGGGCACGCCCACTGGTAGCGCCGGTCATGTGTTGATGCCCCTCCCTCCCTCCTCCCCTCCAGCCTCATCGATCCCTCAGAAGAGGGCAAACATTACATCAGCACCTGGTGCCTTTCCGACAGCTATTCTTCAAACACAAATGGGCAAAAACGATCCATCGTCGAACATTGTAGCTTTTTTTTTTGCGTTAACCAAGCCCCCGGTCTCTAGCAAAGAAGACTGTTGGCAGCGCATGCGTTCGCTCATGTACTCCCATGCACAGAACCAGCGCACGAACAAGTAGTGTGAAAAGTTTGAACAAGAATGTCGTGTGACCAGAGCTATTCCTAACTAGGGGTCCGGATTCCATGATTTTGAATTTCAGATTTTTCCTCTGTCTGGCGCGTTTTTTTTGCACTCTGTTTAGCGCGTTTTTTTTGCACTGCAGGAAAATAAATTTCTGGTGAGGATTCACCGGAGTGGAGGGTGCTGAGGGGCTGAGCGGCTGGGGGGATGCTGCCTGTGAGGGAGAAGATGCACCAAGCAAAGACACACGGCCCCGGAGGGGCCGTGTGTCTGTGTTCAGTGGTGCATTCCTCCGCACCTCAGTGCACTCTCCGACCTGCACGTCTACGGGGGTCTGAGCCCACATGGCAACCCCGAGTAAGGGGTGCAAACAGACACCCCATGGCCAAAATGACCCCACCGCGATCCGCACAGATCCCAAATATTCAGAGGAACAGGGTTTTGAAAAACCTGTAAGTGGGGTCCCGCTGGGTGGGTGGTGTGGGTGGGCTGATTTCTGGCCTCCCAGTCACATCCTCCCTTCAGAAGTCCCTGAACCAGACCCACATTTCATGGGTGAAACTTGGCACGCACACCACCAAAATGACCCCACTACGATCCGCACGGAGCTCAAATAATGCAATAACGCCAGTCATGTGCGGCGATGCGATCAGTTTTGAGCCCCCCAAACAGGTGCCTCAGTAGCGCGTTTTTTTTGTATCCGATTTCGGTCACCAGCCCCCCGGACCCCCAGATTTAGGAAAAGCCCTGCGTGTGACAGCACACATTCTGAGAATGAAACTGTTGAGTGTTCCCAGGTGAAGCAGGGCGAATGAATATGGTGCCCGTCCTTCACTCGATTTGGCAAGAAGTGCCAGCACCACCTTCCCTTAGCGCCCCCAGGTTGCAGACACCAGTGGGCGCAAGGGCTTGTGGCTTTCCTGAGTGTCGGACATATGAGATGAAAGACACACGCGCGACCTCCACCAACCATGCATTGCTATGTCTTTTTTGCGGGGCAAGTTCTCCCGACCTCCCTCCCAAGTTTCGAAGAACAGAATCTGTTCCCCTTCTGTTATCATTAGCAGTGAGCCTCCGAATGAGTGCAAGTGTCAGTCGCTGCACTGCTCGAAAAAGAATATTTCAAAAATGTCTGGTTAACGGCGGTTTGCCCCATCCCCAAGCGCAATCCTCGAGATCTCGCAAATGCAGCTACAATCACGTTGCGACTATAGCAAAGGCACCTCACCCCTTGAGTGCTTCGTCTCTGCCATGGTGTCGTCCTGTGGCCAGCTGGTAAGCGTACCGGAGGTGTGTGAGGGAGCTGGCGTACCCGCCCACCAGAAACCAAAATGCAGGAACCGGTTTTGGCAGACCTGATTACCCCAAATCACGGTTCTTAGCCTGGTGTGCCCAAATGGCGCTCCAGTTGAACGAAAATCAAGTGTTTCAAAACATCCACACAAGATTGCTCCAAATAAAAAAGTCGGCAGGGACCACCGAGGTGGCACTGGCACATACCGAGGCTGCCAGTAGGTTAACTTGATCACCAGTCACAACAGGGGTGCCTGGCGCCCTTGTCGCTTGTGGTGAGGGATTTGACCCAACTGGTATTCCAAAAGAGCGTGGCCCGTCCGCCTTGCCTGCCAGGCCTTTTGACCATCGAAGTAAAGCCCTGGAAAACAGCAGCCCCTGACGAGGGGGTTGCCGGGAGGGCGTCCATAAAACTACCTACCGTAGAACATAAACCGGTGTGACGTGTTCTGGCCCTGTACATAATCTGTCGCCAACAAATTGAACACGCTGCAACTTGGCTTGATATACATCCATTCTGATTTCATTTTTATTCTTGCGATTTTGTTCCCCAGAACCAAAAAATAAACAACCAACCGTGCCCATTCGAGCTCCCCTCGGGTGTTCAGTAGTAGGTTCTTCACGACAAAAAAACCACTAACAACATGACTATGCTGTATCACTTCGCGGATCGCAACCTCTTCAATATCGTCAACAAGCAAATGAATTTTAAAATGGCTTTTCCTCACGCATCCAGAATTAATATCCCCGAGAAACTAGAGCCGTCTGCCTGTCCGGCGTGGCGTGTCCTTCATCTCCTCTTTGTGTATGAACACCACTCCTCTATTTTGTTCATACATCCCAAGAGCGGTGTGCGTGTGTCGTTTGTTTGTTTTGTGATTCCCAACTTGGCTGTAGTCTTTGCACGGCTGATCCCCCTGCAAACATCCGTACATACACACCCCTCCCGTGCCTCTGTGCCCACCAGTGCCACACCGCACAGCGAGGCCTCACCCAGGCATGGAAGGCGGTGCAGCAGCAAGCCGATGCTTGTGACATTGGTCCGCTTGAAGCACCGCATTGTCCAACATAATTGAAAAAAGTGTTGCAAAAGCCGTTGTGCCCGTAGTGCTTCTTCCCCCCCGCCCAGAAATGACACCCACTGGCGTCTTGTGTCACAAACACGACCCCCCCCCCCCTTCCCTGAAGGCGCCAGTGGATCACAGCGTGGAGCTGTTAGCGGAACACCCCCCTCCCCCCATCCCACCCCGAACCCACCTTCTGACAAGATATTGATTTGCTGAATGACCCTGATGATGGCCAGAGTGCCAATTTGAAGTTTTGTCGGATTTTCCCGGAAAGTCCTTTCGTATATCTCTCTCACTCTCTCGATTCTCTTCTCTTATCTCTTCATCTTTTCACCCCACCTTTGCCACGCCTGCATGCGTTTCTCTTTAGGATACACATGCCGAGTCACGATATCCACTCTCTTGACAAAGCCTCTCAGATGCTCCAACACTGTTGGTTGACAAGGGCAATGCAGAGGAACCTTTGCGCAAAGAAGACATTTCTTTCTGCGGAGTGGAGTGCAGTACCCCAGCACTGCCCGCTTGCAGCCCCCGTCGCTGTTTCTTTTGCCCGTCTGAAGCTGTTCCCTTTTTTTTGTTCAGTTGCTGGACAGGGTGTAGCGAAACGGAGTCCGATGTTATGTTCTGCGAAACAAAAATGAAATATTCAAAAAACAAAGGGGGTGGAGTGTGCCCCCCCTCCCCCTCCCCCCTATCTAGGGCTGTCATGCATTGCTCCAATCAATGGGAACAGCCTATGCTCTCAGAATCCATGACGTGTTCGGTGCAGCTGCCCATGCCCGGCCCTTGGTCGCACGGCCGAATGGGTATGCATGCCTACCAGTTGGATTTCCCTGTCATAACCATTAGCTCCCGTGCGATATGACGGCCAGCAGAGTATCACTCCCGCAACAGAGGCATCCCGACTCTGGCCAGTGCGTGTGTTATGTTTCATTATTTCTGAGGCTGATCGGGGACCTTGATACATCCGAACTACGTATCACCCTTCCCCACAATGTGCCGCGTCTTCCCAATGAGGGCCCTGTTGCATATCTCCCAGCGCAACCGGCCTCCAACACAAGCACCCCACCTCCCCCCGCCCCCTCTCTCTCTCGGTCGCCTGCCGCGCACACCCCCAGCACCCTCACTCCTCCCTCTCGAGGTGTCCCGTCTATCCCTTCGCCCCATCTGCCGAGGTACCTTATAGGAGCACACCGCATAGCCTTCTTGGATTACCATTTCCCGAGCAAGGTTGCGGCCAGTGTGTGTCCGAGATTGAGGCCCTTTGGAGAAAGGCGTGGTGGGGAAGGGGTGGTGTCTGGTGTCTGAGGGAGGAAGGAAGAGGAGGGCGGGGCGGGGGGGGGGGGGGGGGGGCATGTGTGTGTCTGCCGGGGGTTTGTCGCTTTTTTTTTTGTGTGTGCGTGACAAAACTGCCGCCTGGCCTTCGCATTTCAGGGATGGAGAGCATCCATGGCAAAGGGAAAATATGGCAAAACAAATTAACTACTGCCGTCAATGGGACAGTGCAAGCTCGCTTGCGATTGTTGACACCGGAAAAAAACCATGACTATTCTGAAACAAGACAATAACACAAAACGAAACAAAAAACGACACGGTGCAGGTCGCAAAAAAAAAATCTGTCTTCCACAGCATACCTGAATGTTGCCCGGTATGAGTATAAGGATTTTCAGAATTGCCAATATTTTTTTTTCTTGGTGGTTCAGGCCCAAATGGTGTGAACAAATAATGGTTCCGGAGAGAAAAAAATGCCGTGGCGTGAGCCACGGATCCCAATGATGCAAATAAACGCATTTTCGGGAGGAGGAAAAAATGGACCAAAAATGGGGCCCGGGCGGGCCCAGCCCATGGGGCCTGGCCCATGTCCTCAGTGTCTGTCATTGAACCTCTGGCTTTGAGGCGACGATCCAGCCCGCACTGACGAGCCTTGGCGCCCTCATCGAACCCTTGGGCGCAATTTACTCAAGTTCAGGAAGATGGACTGTACCGCACAAGGAACAGATGTTCAGTACCGTGGCCTCCGGCGGCTGGGGGGCTCCGCCCCCCAGACCCCCGCGTGACGTATGCCTGTCGACCAAGCCCTTTGGGATCACATCAGGTCATGGAATCCAGAGACCGCCCTCAGGAGGATGCACCCAACTCACCACAGAATCTGTACCCCACAAGGAACAGGTGTTCACTACCGTGGCCTCCGGCGGCTGGGGGGCTCCGCCCCCCAGACCCCCCTGTGGACCTCTTTGCATTCTCTGGACCACCTCTAAGGGTGCACCACTCTCTTCTCCAGGCCAAACTGCATATTCCCACATTTTCTCGTGTTTCTGTACGGGGTCTAATAAAAGATGAACTCATCCGCAGAACACGTCCGGGGTCACCATGGATTCCAATGTTCCGAAACATGCCGTTTTCGGGGTTTTTCGGGTCACCTGCGGTGCGCACGGCCCGAAAAATGGGGTGAAACAGGTCACGAAAACCAAGAAAAAACTGAGTATAAGTACCGGGTTTTTGGCCGCTTTTTGTCAGAATAAGCTTCAGGTATGTTCCACAGAGCTATTCCTAACTAGGGGTCCGGATTCCATGATTTTGAATTTCAGATTTTTCCTCTGTCTGGCGCGTTTTTTTTGCACTGCAGGAAAATAAATTTCTGGTGAGGATTCACCGGAGTGGAGGGTGCTGAGGGGCTGAGCGGCTGGGGGGATGCTGCCTGTGAGGGAGAAGATGCACCAAGCAAAGACACACGGCCCCGGAGGGGCCGTGTGTCTGTGTTCAGTGGTGCATTCCTCCGCACCTCAGTGCACTCTCCGACCTGCATGTCTACGGGGGTCTGAGCCCACATGGCAACCCCGAGGAAGGGGTGCAAACAGACACCCCATGGCCAAAATGACCCCACCGCGATCCGCACAGATCCCAAATATTCAGAGGAACAGGGTTTTGAAAAACCTGTAAGTGGGGTCCCGCTGGGTGGGTGGTGTGGGTGGGCTGATTTCTGGCCTCCCAGTCACATCCTCCCTTCAGAAGTCCCTGAACCAGACCCACATTTCATGGGTGAAACTTGGCACGCACACCACCAAAATGACCCCACTACGATCCGCACGGAGCTCAAATAATGCAATAACGCCAGTCATGTGCGGCGATGCGATCAGTTTTGAGCCCCCCAAACAGGTGCCTCAGTAGCGCGTTTTTTTTGTATCCGATTTCGGTCACCAGCCCCCCGGACCCCCAGATTTAGGAAAAGCCCTGGTCTTCCAAGTGTGTGTCCAGTGCGAAGTCAATTTTGCCGAATAAAAGACAATAGGCAACCCGTGAATCTTCCCCCCCACCCCACCCCTTCCACTTTTCCACCCTATTTTTCTTTTGCAAAAAAAAAAAATATTCTGCAAGTGTTTTGCGCCGATGCCATTGGATGCCAATGTGCACGTCACTGCCCGATCGCCTCACACGACACGCTCGGTGGCAGACTTCATCCCCCAAAAAAAAAAAACGATCCCAAAGCAAAACCTACTGCGAACTGTATATTTGCATGCGACTACCGGCAGAGGGACGGGCACTAGGCAGCTCTCATCGCCCTTAACAAGGCACGGGGGTAATCCAGCCCAGTTCAGACTGCGGGCGTGGTGCGGTGCGGTGGGGTGGTGTGTCGGTGGTGGGTCAGGGGTGCCCCCTTCTGCCGCCAGCCACACCACCTCCCCTCTTCACTTTCTGCCCCTGTCCCTGCCCCCTGCCCCCTCCCCTTCTCTCTCCCACCCCTGATATTTCTTTTTACCCGCCGAGATCTTCTTCAAGCCAAATTGTTCACCGCCAGTCCTGCGAGATTTTGGCTTCCCCTCACCAGAAAACATAGCAGAACCGGAATAGCACAACTTACTGGAGATGCGGATATCGTATTCAGTTCGATGTCTTTCGAGTGCCCTTTACTACCTGAGCCAACCTGCACTTGGCAGATCGGATGTGATTTGTCAGGCGGGCGGCTCCTTCGAAACAATGGGTTTTGCGCTGAAAAAAGGAAGCCTTTTGCCTTTCAAATGCTGCCTTCACGGCAGTCTCCAGAGGGCGTCCAGCCAGCATCAACCCGACCGAAAGAAACGGAATTGAGGTGTAATGTTCAACCAGCCTTGGTTCCACGAAAGAACATGTGAGCCTTCTGGCAGAAATGTGCAAGCTACGGCTGGCTGTCTTAGGGGGCCAGTGGTGTATTTGGATGGTGCTGGCTAGGTGCCGGTTCTACCAGCATTTTGTCGGTGGGCTTTCATTCCCGTTATCTTCTGTTTCTTGACCCGGAACTTTTTCGAATATTCCGAAACAAGAAGATCCGAACATTGAGATTGGAAAAAAAAAGAAGAAGGCGCGTCCATCAGTAATACTCAATGCAGATCACACGTGTATCTATCGCAGTTCACTTCGTTGAACACCAGCAGCATATCCGCTGACAGCACGTCACTGGGTGTTCGCCGCACAGGTTACAGTCTGGCTAATAATGATTGTTACAAGGCAAAATAAATAAAGATAATTAATTCGCCGGGACCTCGGAATCATAACATTTTCCCATAACATTTAAATTCGGTGTTTTAATTAATTGGAGTTAGATCGGGTGCGTGGGGGGTGGGGCCCACCCAAGGGGGGTCAGCCCGACCCTCGCACCCGTTCTCCCCTGCCGATCGAGCTCATCGAGCTTCTCCTGGCCCTCTGCAGCCATCTGGCACCTGAAGAAAGTGTGCCGAGTGCTCTGACTGTCCTCCAGATCACCTCATCATCTTGGGCAGTGTCATCGGTCGCTCGGTACCAGAAGCGGGGGGTTCCGCTAGAGCCCGCTGATGCCACCAATCTGCACCCAAGCCCCACAGAGAGCTGGTAGGTGTGTGTGGGTCGCAGGACCGAGCAAATGTCACGGAAATTTTCGCTACCGAGCCACCAAAAAAACGCCAAGCCCATAACATTTTTGAAAATGTTAAAAATAAAAATGTTAACCCTTTAAACACGAGCCACCTTCGATTAATATCCCGTTTTTTTGGCCTCGCGACCCACGCTGCCTTTTGGGCCGATTTTGCCTCTCCAAGTCACAAACACATCCTAGTGAGGATGGTTGGCCTCCCCCTGTGAAAGGATGGCGGATTCCGTGGCTTATATGGCAGATTTGGGTTCAGAAATTGTTCAGCGATTGGTCAGGCTCAGAGCGCCTGGTGGGACACATAAATCCCGGCTTTTTGCAGTAGCAGCGCCTTTGCACACCCTGCACGCGTGGTTTTCGCTCTCCGGGACCGCCTTGTCGGTCAAGGAAGGCACTTGGTGAGGTACAACGATACTCTGTTGCAGAGTGGGAGACCTGCGTGGTGCGACTTCGCTATCCAGTGTGCAGCCAACTCTAACAAGATACCTACCATCCCCCTTGTAAATGTCCACCCCTCGAATCCCCTTGGAATTGTCCGCCTCGGGGCCTCCTGGGGGGGCGGACAATTTCAAGGGTCTCCTGGGTACGAAGGCCTGCAGTGCGTATGGGTGATGTGAGGGATGTCAGGTATCCACGCAGCATCAGGGTCGTCATCTGGCAGCACTGCAAGCCTGTGCCAGTGCACCGCTCTTTGATGAACGGCAGCCCCAACCTGCCTCTTGTACATGATTCTCCAATCAGCAAGCCAGCCTCACCGGCTGCCATATCTGCGTGGTGTACATCGAACTCAGCACTTCAGCTGATGGGACAGTTCTTCTGGTGTCGTTGGTCAAGGCCAAGACTGGCAGATTGAACAAGAGTTGGATGAGCACTGTCAGGTCAAATGAGTTGGGACTTGGAGTCACCGTCAGCATCTCTGGGTGGTCAGCGGTGCACTGTGGTGTGCAGCCCTCAGTTGGACGCCCACTCTCCTGTGTGCAGGGCCTCCTTCTCGCCACATCTGGGGGTCCCTTGTCTTTTCGACAAATCGTGTCCCTCCACTACCTCCACTTCGTCATACCCTCATCATTACCACTCCTCTTGGCCATCCAGGCCCACATACGGCACACCTGCTTCTTCTGGTGCCCCCGCTGTGGCAGATATGTCCTCGGAGGTGTAAAATAGGGCCAGACAGACCGAAGATGCGGCCAGGACAAAGAACAGCGAAAAAGGCCTCAAAAAGTGCGAAAAATGGCGAAAATACCGTTCATAGCAACACGATTTGAGGACCACAGGGGGGCATATTTTAGTGTTTTTTCATGCACCGTATACCCCAATGGTCTGTAGGAAGACGTTTTCCCCCTGGCGAGTCCGGGAATGTCCTTAGGAGAAAATATTTCAAGTGTGCTTTAGTTTCCCGCCACGTACGTGGCGTTCCGTGTTTAAAGGGTTAAAAATAATTAAATTCCCGATTTCTGAGAAGTCCCGGTTCATAACATTTTGGCCCCCATAACATTCATTATTAGCCAGACTGTATTAGCCAGACTGTAATAATAAAATGCTCGCCAATTTGTCAGGCTGAACTGCTGTGCGTCGATCACCTCACGCCTCCCTGCAAGAGAGAGGACACGTCTGCGGACGGGCGCCCACGGGACAAAAAGGAATGTAACGTCGCCCGCCGACAACAGAACAAACAAGCCTTACCACTAAAACAATGCAAGCCTCATACAAGCCACCCTGATGCGAGTCCGTAGATGAGACCACCAAACAAAGACAGTGGCGCTCGCAGTCTTTCAGGGACTGGTTTGCCAGCCGCAAACGAGAATTCAAATAAAATCAATCGGTGTCAGGTTGTATCGTGAAGTATCGACAATGTTATTGATCTTCGGAACAACAGCTGCACATATTTGTGTCGTGCGATACTTCAATTGGCGTTGCCAAGTTGCGCCGAGTGGCCCGGCTGTGTGAACCTGGGTGAGCCGTCACAGGTGCCCCCACCTACCGCCGCCCTCGTACTTTCAACGCATCCCCCTGAGCCCTGTCCTATTCCACACAGTGCCAAGCCACTGGAGAAGTACTCATCCCCCGATCGAACGTGATACCCCCACCACCTCCCCACCTTCCCACATCACCTTTTTCTTTTGCGAAACAATGCTAACAAGCCAAGTGTAGCCCCAACACAGAAAATGGGAAGAACCGGAAAACGTGCGTGCGCCCTGAATCTTCACAACCTGCAACAGGTCGGTCGAAGAAATTGGGATGGCATGCAAGATGCAATCCTATGTGGCCGCTTTGTGCACATGAAGCGCCCATCGGACGACCCTTCTGGGTCGAACCTAATAATGACCGAATAGCCAAGCATGATCGCGGCACCACAGCGGGCTCCGTCACAGAGGACTGGTCACGTAATTCATTACAGGGGGGGGTCGAATAAACGTACTTAGTTGAATAGTAGTACTTAGCCGAATAGTAGTACTTATTTTTTTGGGGCTCTGGGGCACGTTGGGCCGTTGAATACAAGTACTTACTTTGCCCACCCGTTTTTTTGGGAAGTATCTCGTTTTTTTTGAGATTTTCTTTTTGGAGGACCGCCTGCCAGTGGAGGGGGCACACAAATCCACAAACTTTGGGGCAAGGAATGGGGACAAGGTCTATTGGTGCCACTTCGGGGAACCAGGGTGCATGGGCCCCGCAAACCCGCAAGCTCATGCGGTCCAGAGGCATCAGAACCACTGCTGAAGCCCGCCGCGCATTCCCTCAGCTACGGCGTCCGCAGTCCCCACCACCACCGCCCCAGACAAAGCTCACCGTAGACCTGTGACATCCACCAACAGGGCCAATATCTTCGGCTGGTGTCGATATAGTGACGACGTCGGATGCTTTCATCTGCTCACGGAATGCCTCAAGAGGATGGGCCACAGCCAGGCGCTCCCCGGCCTTCCTTCAACGAAGTGATCTGGGCCAGGGCACGCAGCAGTGACCAGCGCGCCCCTGGTGGACCAAATAGCCCCGCAGAGCCCCTGCAAACAGTGTTTTTAGGAAAAGTTGAATAGACGTACTACGTACGTCTATTCGCTCGCAACGTATTTTATACTTTTTTGGCGAGGTCGATTTAGGCCCGCCCGTTCGCCGAATAGTAGTACTTAGTACGTTTATTTGACCCCCCCCTGTAAAGATTTATCTTTAATGTTTTTACTGTCACCCCGCAAGCGTAGCGCGCTCCCTCCCCCCCTTCCACTCCGTTACCTGCTGCTTCCACCGTTACCTGCTGCTTAGGGGGGGGGTCCGTTGGGTACTCTGGTAGGGTGGTGCGTAAAAAGTGGTTTGCTATTTTAAAAACGCGGGAACCGACATGTCCAGCGTATAGGATGACATGTTTTTGGACATCTGAGTTCACGGTGACCATTCTCCATCCAACTAAAAGTCCTAGTAATTGTTAAAATGGCAAACAGAAAAACCGGTTTGTTGGTCATTTTTGGCCGTTTGGCTGATTGGCGAGGATCTTTAATGGCGGGGGAATCCGGACTCCGGACGCGCGAAGCGCGGCCGGGGGGGGTGGGGGGTGCGGGGCCGCGCGAAGCGCGGCCCCCCCCCGGAGGGGGGGGGGGAATCTTTAATGACCGTTCCTAAATTGTTTCGTCAGGCTGTCTGTGCAGTACAAACACAGAAACAGGGGTGGGATAGCAAAGCCTGTTGAAACAATCGTGGCCGGTGGTGCGGGCCTGCAGTGGGCATACCACTCATGTCAGTAGCGAATCACCCAGCCCTCAGTGGTTGTGGCTGCACGGGTCCATAATCGAGAACTTCAAAAATGACAAAAAGAGAATCGGATCTGCGCGAGCAGTGGGGCGCGACTGCTGGGATCAGTTACCCAACGAAACGAGAAGCACATCAACATCACCAAACGTACGTCACTGGTCGCCACCTGGTCGTCTCGTACGGCAGGGTTGTGGGGGCGATACCAACAGAAGCCAAATGCAAAGCAACCTGCGAATCGAGCCTTCCTTTTGTTGCATTTACTTTCTTTGCCTGCGGGCTCCAGTGACGAAGTGGCGCATGTGACACATCGGGAAAGTATCAAAAGCCCGTCAACACTGCCGCCACATGTTTGGCGAGAGCACCCCCCCTCCCCTCCCTCCTGCTCTCCTAACACCGGATGTCAACGCAGCCCCAAAGAACCTGACCCACCCATTGCACTGCTTGGTGCCATGTCGCGTATTTGCCTCAACGCCAGCATGCCGTATCGCCCAGCAAGCTCTGCTGTCTGTGGTGATTCCTTTCATCATCATTTCAACAGCCCTGCATCCTTTTATGATGTTTTCACAAACCACCACCACACCCACCGCTCTATTTGAATGCGCCTGAACGGGCCACATCTGCACCTCCCCTTTTCACTAGTTTGCGAATAAACAAGGCATGGTTCCACACTCATGGTACCCGTGATCCTTTCAAAAATGGTTTCTTTTTCAACAACATTGTTTTACTGTAAGCCTTCCCGCTGTTTGGCGCTGCACAATGCTCGCCGGCTGTACAAAACCGCCCCAAAAAAAATTGAATACGCGATACGTGAGGTGTGGAGTGCAGTGAGGACGGTGGACATATCAGATCACCCAGACCTTTTGGATTTTTGGTGTGGCTGAAACTGCATTACAGGACGTGCAACAGGGAAGCCAGGGCAACCCCCTTCCCCAACAAGGCACAAGGTCGGGTGTGTGGTGGCTGGGGTGTGTGTGTGTGTGTTGGGTGGACGCGGGACTCATCCGCCCCTCCCCGGACTCACCACCGCCCCCTCCCCTCATTCCAAGCATGGCGCCATGTCCACGCCACCCCACCTCGCCCCCACCCCATCATCCCCTTCTACTTCTTCCCCTATTCCCCCTTCATGCGATTTTTGGTGCAATGTAACCGTGCCCTTTCAAACAGAAGAAGAAGTGAGCGTGCCCCATCACAAAACCTGGTGCCACACCTTGGCAGGGCCCTGGGGCACGGAGAGGGGCGGACAGGGTGGGTGTGTGCATCCCATGATACTCTCTGCATTACCGTGGAACAGCCCGCCCTCATGCATTATTTATTGTTTTGTTAGTTCGGTGTAGCCAACTGGGGAAACTTTCTGTGCCTTTAGCTGGATCGTGCGTCCCCACTCACACCACTTCATCAGGCCGGGGAGTGGTGTACACAAAGAGTGGGGTCTGCGTTCCAACAAAACAACTTTCGGCAGTAATTGGTTTGTTGTCTCGTTTTGCTGTCACTTTACGATCCAGCGGGGGCACAGATAGTTTTTCGGCGTTCAGCGTTTGAAGAACACCGGATGCTGTTCGTTGCTCCCCCCCCCCCCCTTCCCTTCCCTCTTCTCTCTTGGGGATTCACGGATTCACTCGGGTTTGCTTTAGTCTTCCCCCACACATGCCCCCACATGCTTGTTTTGCTTTTGTCGTTGAGGGTGAGGGGTACGGTGGAGGTGAGAGGGTGATCTGAGCTTTCGCTCTGGGGGCTCAGGGCAGTCACACCTCAGCAGGAGTGAGCTTTTCCTTGTATTGTTTTTGGATTGGCAGCAACATGTCCTCTGTGTGTGTGCCAAACACCCTGGCACACACGGTGTTGGTGTCAGAAAAAGGAAAGGAAATGACACTCTCACACACGGGGGGTCGTCCGGGGCACAGGCATGCCTTCCGACGACGCTCTTTGTCACGTCGCTGCGTATAGCCGTCTTACACGCCAGGTTGATGGGTTGATGGCTGCTGATGCCAAAACAAATTGCCAATGGGCAGGCCAATATCATCACCCTCCCACCACCACCCACCACCCCCCTCCCCTGTGTTTCTCTCTTTTCTCTCTCTTTCAACGTCACGATGCATATTCTAATTTTCTGCACGCGCCGCCGGTCTCCCTGCAGCCGCTTTTTGCGGGGGGGAGGAGCCGGGAGGAGGCTGGCATGACCATGCGATTTATTTTTTTTTCCTTCTCTGTCTAATTCGTCTAATTTCGGGAAAATCCAGATTATATCCGAAACCCCGCCGTGGCGGCTGGCGTGCAGCACACCCTTCCGAAGACTCAGAAGGCAAGTGGGGATCATCCGATGAGTTGACATCGCCCCTCGGGGCTCCAGTTGTTGCGTTGACAACCCATCTCTTTAAAGGGGCCTGAAAGGTTAGGTCAGAAGACAGAAGAACCCGGGGGGGGGGGAAACACGCGACCCCCGCACCCCCCCCCCCCCGCTGCTGGGGGACACAGGTCAATAAAGAATAGGCAACAACGTTTCAGCCGTTTCAACACCGGCCCCCCCTTTTTTTTGCATTGTTCGACTCATCGAGTCGTATTCGAGTCTAAACTATACCCCCCCTTCACTCACTCACCCACCTCCCCCCCCCCCGTTTGCGGGAGGGGGGGTTGCACGACAAAATTATTCTATGGGTGAGGTATTCGTATGCCGCACCCAGCCATCTCCTTTCTTCTTCTTCTTCTTCTTCTTCTTCTTCTTCTTCTTCTTCTTCTTCTTCTTCTTCTTCTTCTTCTTCTTCTTCTTCTTCTTCTTCTTCTTCTTCTTCTTCTTCTTCTTCTTCTTCTCTTCCTCTTCTTCTTCCAAGCATCCTGCGAGCCATCTCGGATGATTCTTGGATAGCCTTTACGAGAGCCCGCCCAATACCCAGGGGGGGGGGGCGCGTAAGGAGGTCTTCAGGGTTTTATGCAAAATCGACGACATCTCTCTCCGGAGGGCGGGCAGGTGGGGTGTACAAAACCCCGCAAACCCTTAGGGTTTGCGGGTTTGCACAGCCGCCATCCTGTGTGAACCACCCGCACACTCCCCACCACACCATACCTCCTCTGCACAGCGAGGGAGGCCAGCCTTGCAAAGAAGTGCGAGGGGGGGTGGGGGGTGGGGGGAGGAGGAGGGGGTCGGGAACCCCAACGATATCTTGTGTCAGAGAGCCTTGCTTACAGAGAGAGGGTTGCTACCTGTCTTTGGCGGTATTGTGCCCATCCCCCACCCCCACCCCCCACCACCAATCAATAACAGCAAAGTGAGAAACAACAACACCAACTCTACCCCCCCCCCATCCCACCGTCGCCGTCACCATTGCATACTTTTTTTTTCTGTTTTTTGATTGTCTATCGTGTAGGGATAGACTGACCCCCCTTGAATACCCCCTCCCTCAGCCCTGAGCCCTCCCCCCCTATCCCCCTCTCTCCCCCCCCCCCCCCGCCCCCCTTTTGCCGAGAAAGATCCAAATGGTTTGGAGACAGGATTGCGGGTGTTGGGTGTGCCCTCATTCAACACAGAGATGCGGAATGAATTGCTGCTGCTGCTGCTGCTGCTGCTGCTGCTGAGTTGATAGTGTGAGTTTTTTTCAAGATAGCCCCCCCCCCCCCTCTTCCCCACCCCTCCCCAAGCGCTACGACAGCGCAGTGTTCTCAAACGGGTGGGGGGGGGTTACGCGAAGCAAGAATAAGGAATCATGGCTGATGTGCGTGCACATGCACATTACACACAAACCTCCCCTCCCCCCCCCTCCCCCCCCCCCCCCTCTCTCTCCCTCTCCCCCCCCCAGCCCTTCCCCTTCCCCCATCCCCCTCTTCCTCTTCCTCTCTTCTCCATCCACCTCCCACCGCCACCACCCACCCCCCCAGCGCACACCTCCGGGTGTGTTAGGGGGTTTATTTGATTTTGCTCATTGCATCACATCTCTCCCTTCTTTGCTGGTGTCTTCACCACCTCCACCTCACACACCCTCCCTCCCCTTCCCGCCCCCACTTCGCTCCCCCGCCCCTCCCCGTACTCTTGCACACAATATCCAAAAAAAACTATTTTCCTTGGCCCCTCACGGTTATTTTATTTGCCTTGCCTATGTGTCCTGTCTTTCCACCCGTCACTCACACCTGACATCTCCCGCACCCACATGCCCCTCCATGATTTCCCTCATGATTTCCACCCCACCCCCACCCGTCCCCACCGCGCTGCATTTCTCGCAGCATTTCTTTACTTATTTCTTGCCTTGCCTTTCCTCACTCTTTCAGGGCCTTTCCACACACACGCCCTTTTATCGATCCCCATCCCATCCCATCCAATGTTTTTTTTGCATTCTTTCCGCTATACTGGGTGATTGTGTGGGGTGTGGGGGGGGGGGGCGGTATTACAGGGAGCGTTGTGTGTGTGTGTGTGTCTGCGGTGCCTCATATTTTGTTGGGGGAGGGGGGGGGGGGATGGTATTTTCTCTCTCCCGGTGTTCTTCCCCCACCCACCCACCCACCCACCCACTCCCTCATCCCACCCACCCCAAAAAAACACCACCTTACCCCCCCCCCCCCCCTCTCTCTCACTTCCACCCCCTCCCGGTTATTTCCTCTCTACTTTTTCACCCGGGTGTATCTGCCGAGTCTCTGCTGCCACCCTGCCTCCCCCCCCCCCCATCCACCCCGCCCCTCTCCATCCTCAATGCCTCCCTCAGATGGACGCAACGTTGATTGCGTGCTACAAACCACCACCACTGCCTCTCCCCATTTCCCAGATTTGAAAATTCAACTTGTCATGCCAAGTTTCTCAGAGAGCCTGTTTGATGCTGATGTTGCTGTTTGCTGTTTGCTGCTGAAGAAGAAGAAAAAAAAACGTTCGAATTTTTTTTACAACACAAATGGGTGTTTTGTGTGTCCCGTTGGTGAGGAACCGTCATTCCCCCCTCTCTCTCTCCCCCCCTCTTCGCATTGTTTTGCCGCTGTGTAGCCTCCCCCGCCCCCCCATCTCCTCTGGCATTGCTGCTGTTGCCGTTGGGGCGGCGTTGATCAAACATGATGCGGATGATTTTTAAGCCTCGCACTCCCCAGAGACCGCACTGGCTCCTGACCCCTCTCCCCCCCTTCCCCCCCCCCCCCCCCCCAAAAAAAAAACACGAATTCAGAAAGCGCTCTGGGTGTTTTTTCCCAGCTAGGTTGATGTGTATTTCTTGCCTCCCGTGCCCCCTGCCTGTTGTATTTTTTTTGCCTATTCGACACCACCGCCACAACCCCCACCCCCACCCCACTCCTCGCCCCGCCTCGCCTTAGGTTCTGTCGATACCACAAATGAACGAAGTTTTGCGATATGCCAAATCAGGGTGGGTACGGGTGGGGGATCACGCCACGGAGACACGGTCTGCTGGCAAGAAGGGATATTGGATATTGCCGTGTCTAAAGTGTTGACGTTGTTGTTTTTTTTGGTTTTATTGTGTGTTTTTTTGGTTTTTGCCGCAGTGGGGTGGTGAACCACACCAATACGTGAGTGAGTACAACACCTTCGGGCTGTTTGAAGCCGTATGGAAAAACAAAAGCTGTGCGTGCCGCTGCACTGATCGTCTCGCACGGCAGGCTAGCGGCCGTCGGTACTCATAATACAGCTTTTTTTTGTTGATCTGATCTCGCTTCCACAGTCCTCCCCAGAAGGCGTTGCTTTTGCGCCAAAAACCCAAAATATGACAATGGGGGAAATACCGAGCCCCTCGCTCCTGGCAACCCACACACGCGCACACATGCATACACGGCAGTGGTGTGTACAGTGGAGGCAGCATCAGAGTTCGCTCGGTGCCACCTACACTCAGCAAAAAAGGTTACCGTGTGTGTGTGCGTATGCGTGTGTTCACTCATGGCCCCTTGCATTAACCCTGGCACTCCTTATTGTTTTTGAAGAACAGAACACCCCCACCTGCCCCGTCCCCTCCCCCCGATGCGCAACTACAGGATTCCTCCGACCCAGGTATACCACTGAACGAACTATAGAATGGCAAAAAAATGACAGTCCATCTGATTCTGCTGAGTAACGTTCCCCCGCCCGCCCGCCATCGCAACCAGTTCTGTTCTTTGTGGCGAATTAAATAAGGGTGAGGGGTGTGGGCTGCGGCCACTCTTGCTGCCCTGCTAATATAAAAAAACCCAAGGTGTTTCTGAGACGCTGTCTGGCGATTCTGTGCGCCAAGGCGGCTGGTTGTCGGAAGTGCCCGAATAAAGCAAAGAATAAGGGAGATTGAAAGAACGAAATCTTGTAATGCATCACAATCCTGCACGACGGCTGACGAGAAAAAAATGGCAAACGATGTGTGTATTGTGTGTGTGTGCTTGCGTGTGCAGAAATTCATAGAAGGAACGAGCCAGTAACGACGCACGCACGCACAGACACACGCCTATAATAATGTTTCCTCTCACGAGGCCTCTTGGTTGTATTTCCATGGAGACATGTCTGCGTCTCCCACTGCAGGAACTGGATTCCATCTGGTCGTTGTTGTTGTTTTTTTCTCTTTTATTTTTGAAGACAGTGCTCGCCCTCGACAGTATGTGCCTGTTCAGGGGCACATGTTCGCCTGTTCATATGACCACATTGGAAAAAGGAAAGGAAGGTGGAAGAAAAAATAGAAACCGAATCGTCCGATTGCTTTGTTGCAGTCCATGCCTGGCCTGTGCTGATGCCATGTTTCTATACCGCTGAACGCCCTCGCTTTGTCATCGCGTGGTGCGTAGTAATTCGTGATACATACTAAGGGATGAATGAACATCTTGGGAGCACCCCCGATTCACCAACGCTGAACCCAAGCGGGGATTTTGGTTTATTACCTCCGCATGCCGATGTTGATGCCCTCCTCACCACGTCGTGAGAGCACTGCATGCAATGACCTGTGTCAAGAACACCCGTTGCCAAGAAACAAGGCACGTCCGCGATATCTGCGAGCACTCACGGAAAACCAGTTTGCCCTTTGTGCATGAACAAAGCCAACGTCAAACACTCACAGCCAGAATATTGTCGCGAGACGTCGAGGAATTCATACCAGCCAAACGTTACACCGGTGTTTGTTTTTTCTCTATTTTTCCGGGCCAAACGAACCCCCCTCTCTCCCCTCCCACCTGAACAAACAAACCCGGCTTACCGTGCGATGCGTCATTCAGCCATGCAAGCCACGCCCGGGGTACACCCGGGGGGGGCGGGAAGCGTGAAGGCCTTGGTGTGCAGACCTGAAATGGCACTTTTTCACGAAGACTAATACTCAAAGCAATCCAGATTGGCCTGCGTGGGATTCGCCACAGGGCATCAGCAGCGTGTGTCGGCAATTCCCTACTCGGGAGGGCCGGCTGTTTAAGATGTGTTGTCAGCTCCCCTTTCACCCTCACCCTCCCCCGCTCATGTACCCACAGCATACTAGGTCGCAACACAGCCCGGATCAGTCACTCACGATCAAGTTTCGGGTTGCTACCTGCAATTCTTGAGTGAAGGGATGGGGGGGGAGGGGGGATGGTTTCTCTCCGGAAACCACGGCGCTCGCCCTTCATCCCCCCCCCCTCCCTCGCCCCGCTTCATGTGTGCCCGCAGCCCCCCCCTCTCTCTCTCTGTCTCTCTTCGGAGTGGATTTGATGCGGTTTCTATCAGAACGAATGTTGTGTCCCCCACCCCACCCCACCCCACCCCTGTCTATTCCAGCATCCCGCCTCAGTCGACAAGCAGATGTATGGGTGGAACAGGGGGTCTTCGCTACGGTTTAAAAACTGGCGTGATTTTAGTGTGGTTTTGCCCCGTTGGGGTTGTCTGTTGTTTTTGTGAGAAATTCGATTAACGTTTGCCGGGGAAAAAGCTTAAGCCGATAGCGAAGACAGCCCCCCCCCCTCCCTCCCCTCCCCCCAATACAAGGGTGTTTTATTTGCAAAACGAACGCCGATCTCGTCATTGAGAGAGCGATACGGATCGTGGGAAAAAGAAAGGAAGGAAAATTTCAAAAAAAACAATCACTGCGGCCGGTTTCGGCCATGAGCCGTCGTAAGGAATCAGATTCACAATGTAACACTGAAGACATCCACACATAATTCTTTTTTTTGTATTCTTCTGAAGCATCTCTGGAGAGACCACGCGTCTCATCAGAAGGCTTCTTCGTACAACATGCATCCACGGGTTTTACCAGAAGACCGGAGGGTATGGATTGGCTGTTGGCCTTTCTCGGTGCGATCGGATCGCCAGAGGTGCCCCGCCACACCCGCCAACACACTCACACAATCACCGTAAAAAAAATGCGGTTTGTTTTTTTGTGCATGCTGCGTTGCGGGAACAACTGTCTCCCTGACAGGACTTCCTTCACCACCCCCGAAAGCAACGATTCTGCTAAGCTCAGAGTGGCTTCCTTTTATATTGGTCCCTGCCTGACACCCCCCCGCCTTTTCTGCCCCCTTCGAGAGGTTATTGTTTTTGAACTTACCACACACACACACACACACACACACACACACACACACACACACACACACACACACACACACACACACACACACACACACACACACACACACACACACACACACACACACACACACACACACACACACACACACACACACACACACACACACACACACACACACACACACACACACACACACACCGCCCCACCTCGGAAACCGAATGCTTTCAAATACCCACCCCCGTTCTATTTTCTGAAGCTAGTTGCGCATCACCCCCCCCCCCCCCTAGGGGGGGTCAAATGCCACCCTTTTACGTGGACAAACACGATTTTTCAAAAAACCGGCGCAGAGGCCCCAAAGCCCCCGTAAACCCTCCAAACCCCCCCAGATCGGTCCGGAAACCCATCGAACCCCACTTTTCCACCATTCCGGGCACCTCAGGTGCCCGAATTGGGGTACCTAAATTTTGTGCCACCGTTTGGTACCGGACAGTGCCACTGTGTGGGAGGTTGGAAAAGAAAATGCCCCAACACACCACATCTGAGGGTTGCAATGCATGTTGCTTGCCAACCACGTCATCCGGTGGGTGTCAGGCGCTATGTAGGTGGCATTAGCCAGGTCTTCGATGAGTTCTGGCTTGTATATGTACCTCCCTGCCACCATGCACCGGGAGGCTGCCTGTAGGTACGGAACAAGTCCAGATGGTCGTGTGATTCCTGTGCAGCAGTGCTCCACAACCGGGATGTGTTGACAACGACTGTTGCAACACGAGCTGTACATTCCGGGAACACACGAAGTGCGCTGTCGTGGTACCCATTGTGCCAGAATTGGTACTTGCTGCGGTCTACTTTGCCTGGCCCAAGAGCACTGGTACTGAACAGTGCAATATGCGTGGCGAGGTGAATGCAACGGAAGCGCGCAAAGTCAATACAGCTCTCGGATGGCGGGTGGTGGTGTCACTAGTGTGTGACGTTCACTCGAGGATACAACGCATCACAATGAATCAGCAACCGTGGACCGAGTACAATACGCTCTCTGTGGCTGGTGTGGGGGACAAAGGCAGTGCCTGTGCCGCAGGCAGGGAGGTACATATACAAGCCAGAACACATCGAAGACCTGGCTGATGCCACCTACATAGCGCCTGACACCCACCGGATGACGTGGTTGGCAAGCAACATGCATTGCAACCCTCAGATGTGGTGTGTTGGGGCATTTTCTTTTCCAACCTCCCACACAGTGGCACTGTCCGGTACCAAACGGTGGCACAAAATTTAGGTACCCCAATTCGGGCACCTGAGGTGCCCGGAATGGTGGAAAAGTGGGGTTCGATGGGTTTCCGGACCGATCTGGGGGGGTTTGGAGGGTTTACGGGGGCTTTGGGGCCTCTGCGCCGGTTTTTTGAAAAATCGTGTTTGTCACCCCCATTTGACCCCCCCTACCCCCCCCCCCCCCCCTTCCCATCCCTTGCCGAAGAACGAGGGGCAGCGTGTGACATTTAGGAGTTTCACAAAACCTGCTATTGGGTCGCTCTTCTGGGTGGTA